>KZ071443.1:78147-109912 GCA_002091845.1 Anopheles cracens | reverse complement strand
TCGCCCCGAAACCAACCCAGCAGTTTTCCGGAAGCAGTGCAACGAACGCCATCCCCGCGCCACGTCCGGGTGCGCGCGCGTAAAAATGGTGGAAACTTGTGCCAGGAAGGAAGCCCGCACCAAAACTAAGGATTTCCCGGGAATTTCGCCCCACCCGGGGACGGGAGCGATTTTCGAGGGGGGCGCTTGGTTTGGTGACGAAAATAATCGATCCGAACGCAACAGCGCGAGCGCCCAGGTCGGGCGCAGCGGGGACACGGAAAAAAAGGGTTTTCCCCAAAGATAAAGTAAAATTGTGCTATAATTTTAACACAAATCATACTCATTTAAAACACAAATATATCAATAATGATCACAAATGTTAATTCGATGCGTGTTTTATATCACATAGCGCAAATACGACATATCAGTGAGGAAGTTTGAAATTTAAATGGCAAACACCTGGTAAGCGCTTTATTAACTCACTATTTTCCTAGTATTGATAATGCTAGTAAACTGAGCATTATTGGGGAGCGTGTTAGACAAGCTTAGTGCAGAGTGCTGTTTAAAGCGCGTCGTTAATGAATCAATGAAGCTAATCGCGTCCTTGTACGATTCTATTGTATTGCCTTTTTTGCTGAACAACAACTGAAAAGTAATTTTTAAACAGCACCTAGTGTCAGCGGGGATACTTCAACAGCTCCACCTCCTTGAGTGACAGTTGCCTAAAGTAGCTAATTTAATGAGGCATTCTAGCCATTTCTCCGGCAACGGCGCATTTTTTACCCACGCAGCAATTGAAAGCCAGAATGATAAATCGGGTGGGGCCGGAGAGTACGGGGCGAAAACAATCATGACCATCATCTATTTCACTCACGTCCCTGTTGCGTCCCGGATTTGTGTCCCTGGGTACGCCCGGAAATGTCAACCCGTTTCAGTCAATACCATTTGGGTGGGCAAAAGGGAAAAAGAAAAAAAAACAGAAACGTGTGCATCGTTGAAGTGTGTTTCCGACAGTTTGATTGTTGGAGGTTTCGGTTAACGCTCGAATATTTTTACATGAAGGTTTCTGAATCACTGCGTAGGAAATGATTATAAAAAAAAAACAATATAGAGAAATATAAACTATTAATTCAAGGTCTGCCATTATCAGACAACTGACTGAATTTTAAATTCAAAGTTAGAGAGCAAATTTTATTAGTTTTATAATAATTGAGCATTTTTGTTTGTTAAAAAAGTTAGTGAGTACGTTTTACAAAAACTTGATTAAGGGAGCTTTCACTTCGAGTCATAGAGTAAAATTTAAATGAAAAATTTAGTTCAAGCCTAACAATTGCATAAGTTAAGGCGTTAAATAGCTCCATTGCTCATGACGTCACTCAAAAACTCTAACAAACACGTCGTTCTCACCGCTGCCAAGCATTTCAACGGAAGCATTTTAATTAATCGCAGCGAATGTAACGCCCGGGAAACAAAAGGAACGCACCCTCGATTGATATTATTTCCAATTAGCTGACTCTTTTCCATAAAATATTGCGCCCAAGAGTTGCGTCTCCAGTGTGACGAGCATACAAGATAAAAAAAAAACAGGAACGATCCTTCCTACCCTACCCAATGCAATCGTTCGCTACGTGCCTGCATGTTTTACGCTGATTAAAGATTCCGTTTTAATTATCCCACCGAACCCAAACCCCACGGCCGTGTGCGTTCGCATCGGTACAGGGCAGGTGCAGAGATGCTGGATAGTGTGAACGATCCAGCCAGCAGGCTTCCAGCCCGGAAGGGTGGAAGCTGTCGCCCGGCAAGAAATCCGGTCCATCGGCTGCATCCGAACGGCAACGAAACGAAGAGAGAGAGAGAGAGAGAAAAAAAGCAATCCCGAAAGATAAAAGAACAGTGACCGTGCGTGACTGCACTCTCATAGCGGGCAACCGTGATTTGGTGCTTTGGAAGGAACACGGCAAGGAATTTGTGCGCCCGGTGATTGTTCGTTTCATGTCGCGTCGTTATTTGATTGTTGTTCAATTTTTTTTCCCTCCCACCCCGAACGGAACACACCTTGCGCGGGTTCTAGGGCCCGGCCACGATGACGACAATCCGGTTCAATCTCATTAGCGAAAGCGATCCGGGCGATGTCGGCGCGGCCTATCGCGGCAGCGGTTTGCCAAGACGGAGCGGCATCGACGTTCGGCAATAGGAGAAGGCTTTTTTTCTGTGCCTACGCACCATTTCAAACTCAAATTTCAATCACCGTAAAACGCGCGCCCGGATACCGGAAAATGTCGTCCGGGGCCGAAGAACGCGGCGGCCGGAAAAGAACAGCCACCGGGTTCCGAAGCACCGGCTCTAATCAACAGTTCACCGACTCCGGATTGCGCATTTGCTTCCCTCGCGTGTCATAAACCGGAAGATCCCCCCCGGTTCCCTTTGATCTATTATTCGTGTTAATAATTTAAATTCACTCAGCCGGGCGTGGGGCGTGGGCAGGTACGGGTCCGGGCTTAGGCTTTACCGGTTCCTCGGGCTGCTCTGGCCGGTGTGTGTATGTGTGTGGGAGCGTAAAAGGATTGAAAAACAATCTGCTAATAGATTGGAAATGGAATGAGCTATGCTGCCGCCGCTGATACTCCGGTGTGTCTCCGCTATCTTCCAATGGGGGGCACGCGCCCCCGGAGCGAATGAAAGCGATCCGTGCCCGGGCAGAAAGGGTTTACAGTAATGGGAAAGATTCTTTTTGCCAGCGAGAGTTCGCCCGAGGGGAACGTTGAGCGCGCAGTTGTTCCGCGGGCAACGGTGGTCATGGGAAAAGACACGGCGCGAGATACGAGAGAACGGGAGAGCGTGCGTACGGCGTGTCTAAAATTGATTACTTTCAACCGAAGCACACCCGCGTTCGCGGTGCAGGATACGTTTGATCCCGCACTCTCCGGTGGCTAGGCCGAAATTCGAATACGCACACACAGTTCGAACAGCGCGCGCTACGTTTGAAGTGCGCGGGATGCAAAAATTTAATATGCTCCACGCATCATGTCGCGATCCGTGGCGTGGGGGGTGGTGCGATTGAAATTAAATTTGGCACTAATTAACAGGCGCTCGCTCGCGCCCGTGGCAACAGGTTGGTGGCAGGAGGTGTTGCTGAGCTGCTCCCGTAAGTGTTGGTGTAAAATTTAATTAAGAGCAAAGGTTGAGGCGCAAAGGTGTCTGTGAGTGTTCCGTTGGTGCGTGTGTGTGCGTGAAAGGGTGAAACGTGTTTGAATATTGCGAATTATCAGTAAGATTCTATGTCGGGTTTTTTGTGTTAGCTTTCTCTAATAGCTGTCAGCCTAAATGTATGCAATGTGCTGTAGGAGGCACGACATGTAATTTTGCATGAGAATCAACGCTCGTTTAACGCATGGTTTGTTTAAAATTTAGCAACAAGAACAACATCCTGGTGGTGTTTTCGGTCGCTCTCCCTTCTTTTTCTAGGCTAGACTACTTTTTTGGCCTTCACTCCTCCCAACCAAAAAAAAACTAAAAACCCACCAAACAAAGAATCTCACTTGCTCGAATGGGCTAGCTTCTAGACAGCGCTCTAGCATGCAGGAAATGGTGTGGGAAAGAATTTTTAATCAAATAACTTCTCCAC
The DNA here is from genome assembly GCA_002091845.1 of Anopheles cracens. Taxonomy (NCBI): domain Eukaryota; kingdom Metazoa; phylum Arthropoda; class Insecta; order Diptera; family Culicidae; genus Anopheles; species Anopheles cracens. Next base: position 106,305 of record KZ071443.1, on the reverse strand, counting down.
TCCTCACTTGCCAATCAACAGGAAGCTCCGGCCAACAGGAGGGGACCCGGTTTCCATTGAGCGCGCCCGGCCAAAAGGGGTTTTCTCGAAACGGGTGGAAGATTCACTCGGACGATAGGCCGCTGTGACAGTGAAAATTACGAGCCGGAAAATATTCGTTGATTGAGAATAGTTGACGAGGTGCCGTCGGGCCGGCCTGGTGTTTGGGTTGTGCCAAGCGGATCGAAAGGATTTCGCGAAGGATCCGACCAGCGAGGAAGGAAGCTAGTAGTTTATCTTTCCCACTTTGCCTTACCCTCAGGCACATGGTTTGACTTTCAGAAAGGGTTTACAGTAATGGGAAAGATTCTTTTTGCCAGCGAGAGTTCGCCCGAGGGGAACGTTGAGCGCGCAGTTGTTCCGCGGGCAACGGTGGTCATGGGAAAAGACACGGCGCGAGATACGAGAGAACGGGAGAGCGTGCGTACGGCGTGTCTAAAATTGATTACTTTCAACCGAAGCACCCCCATACGTTTGATCCCGCACTCTCCGGTGGCTAGGCCGAAATTCGAATACGCACACACAGTTCGAACAGCGCGCGCTACGTTTGAAGTGCGCGGGATGCAAAAATTTAATATGCTCCACGCATCATGTCGCGATCCGTGGCGTGGGGGGTGGTGCGATTGAAATTAAATTTGGCACTAATTAACAGGCGCTCGCTCGCGCCCGTGGCAACAGGTTGGTGGCAGGAGGTGTTGCTGAGCTGCTCCCGTAAGTGTTGGTGTAAAATTTAATTAAGAGCAAAGGTTGAGGCGCAAAGGTGTCTGTGAGTGTTCCGTTGGTGCGTGTGTGTGCGTGAAAGGGTGAAACGTGTTTGAATATTGCGAATTATCAGTAAGATTCTATGTCGGGTTTTTTGTGTAAGCTTTCTCTAATAGCTGCCAGCCTAAATGTATGCAATGTGCTGTAGGAGGCACGACATGTAATTTTGCATGAGAATCAACGCTCGTTTAACGCATGGTTTAGCGGGCAACCGTGATTTGGTGCTTTGGAAGGAACACGGCAAGGAATTTGTGCGCCCGGTGATTGTTCGTTTCATGTCGCGTCGTTATTTGATTGTTGTTCAATTTTTTTTCCCTCCCACCCCGAACGGAACACACCTTGCGCGGGTTCTAGGGCCCGGCCACGATGACGACAATCCGGTTCAATCTCATTAGCGAAAGCGATCCGGGCGATGTCGGCGCGGCCTATCGCGGCAGCGGTTTGCCAAGACGGAGCGGCATCGACGTTCGGCAATAGGAGAAGGCTTTTTTTCTGTGCCTACGCACCATTTCAAACTCAAATTTCAATCACCGTAAAACGCGCGCCCGGATACCGGAAAATGTCGTCCGGGGCCGAAGAACGCGGCGGCCGGAAAAGAACAGCCACCGGGTTCCGAAGCACCGGCTCTAATCAACAGTTCACCGACTCCGGATTGCGCATTTGCTTCCCTCGCGTGTCATAAACCGGAAGATCCCCCCCGGTTCCCTTTGATCTATTATTCGTGTTAATAATTTAAATTCACTCAGCCGGGCGTGGGGCGTGGGCAGGTACGGGTCCGGGCTTAGGCTTTACCGGTTCCTCGGGCTGCTCTGGCCGGTGTGTGTATGTGTGTGGGAGCGTAAAAGGATTGAAAAACAATCTGCTAATAGATTGGAAATGGAATGAGCTATGCTGCCGCCGCTGATACTCCGGTGTGTCTCCGCTATCTTCCAATGGGGGGCGCGCGCCCCCGGAGCGAATGAAAGCGATCCGTGCCCGGGCAGAAAGGGTTTACAGTAATGGGAAAGATTCTTTTTGCCAGCGAGAGTTCGCCCGAGGGGAACGTTGAGCGCGCAGTTGTTCCGCGGGCAACGGTGGTCATGGGAAAAGACACGGCGCGAGATACGAGAGAACGGGAGAGCGTGCGTACGGCGTGTCTAAAATTGATTACTTTCAACCGAAGCACACCCGCGTTCGCGGTGCAGGATACGTTTGATCCCGCACTCTCCGGTGGCTAGGCCGAAATTCGAATACGCACACACAGTTCGAACAGCGCGCGCTACGTTTGAAGTGCGCCGCCAGGCACTGGCATGTGTGTAAAAATGCAACGATTTTTACGTCACTTTAATAACCACCAGCGACGGGCTGCAGCGGGCAAACAGTGACCAGAAGAGAGATATCTGTATCAACCGAGCCGAGTCACTTCTGCACAGTCTGTCGCCTTTCGTTTGGTGTTTATCGTTTGCTGGAATTCTAATCTTTTTTTCTTCACCCTGCTCCCGACAAACACACACACACACACACGCTCCCAACTATCGGCCTAACAGACTTACCGAAAAGGGGAAGGGCTGAAGTTTGCCGTTCGTTGTCACCATTTCAAGGGTCCATCCCCCTTGCTGGGCAAAAGGGAACGCAGCGTACGTGGACATCCCCATTGAATAATTTAAGCTTCTTACGAGGATTAATACCCTCGCACGGGTGACGTGCGGAACCGGGCCGCAAAACCGTCAAGTGGGCACCGCCGATAGCCCGACTCCCCGATATTCCGGCTCGAGGGACCAACATCGCAATCGGACAAGTTTTTCCTCTGTAGCGCTCGGACCGGCCGGGGCAGGGTAAGAAAACATTTCGCACTAAGCTGGCCGGAGTGTCCCACGCGCTTGGATTTCGGCAGGACCGTGGACCTGCCGGAGTGCGTCTTGGCGCACGGACACGGATCCGTAATTTTAGTTTTGCGAATCATTAAAAATTCATAAAATTTTATCGCAACCGCTCATGCATGGGGCTCCGCAAAGACGAATTTATTGCCCGTTTGGCCCGGGTGAGTTTTTGTGAATTTTTACGACGCCACTTGTGTGTGTCGGTGCGTGTTTGGAAGGGTCCAAGGGTGTTTGGAAACGGCTATCGCCGTTCCGCCATGCGATTGCATACATTTAGGCTCGGGCGCGTAAGGTGTGCATCGTTGAAGTGTGTTTCCGACAGTTTGATTGTTGGAGGTTTCGGTTAACGCTCGAATATTTTTACATGAAGGTTTCTGAATCAGCGTAGGAAATGATTATAAAAAAAAAAACAATATAGAGAAATATAAACTATTAATTCAAGGTCTGCCATTATCAGACAACTGACTGAATTTTAAATTCAAAGTTAGAGAGCAAATTTTATTAGTTTTATAATAATTGAGCATTTTTGTTTGTTAAAAAAGTTAGTGAGTACGTTTTACAAAAACTTGATTAAGGGAGCTTTCACTTCGAGTCATAGAGTAAAATTTAAATGAAAAATTTAGTTCAAGCCGTTCTTTATGCATTAAAACTAAGTCACCCGTTCTCTAATTGAAACAAAATGAAACACTGCCAAATCAATCTGTCACGCTTTCGTGCCCGCCAGCACGCCGTTCGTGCCAGTTGTCACTGCAGCACAATGCTACAATTTGGTCGCTTCTTTGTTCGAAAATTGGTTCATAAGAGTGTAAATGGAAAACGGGGTATGATACGGTGCGACCGGAAAGTTTTGTGAAACAACCGAGCAGAGAGAGAAAAAAAGCAGCTGACAGACGCGATGAATAAAAATTTCATTCCACTACTGCACCCAATGCAATCGTTCGCTACGTGCCTGCATGTTTTACGCTGATTAAAGATTCCGTTTTAATTATCCCACCGAACCCAAACCCCACGGCCGGGTGCGTTCGCATCGGTACAGGGCAGGTGCAGAGATGCTGGATAGTGTGAACGATCCAGCCAGCAGGCTTCCAGCCCGGAAGGGTGGAAGCTGTCGCCCGGCAAGAAATCCGGTCCATCGGTTGCATCAGAACGGCAACGAAACGGAGAGAGAGAGAGGGTGAGAGAGAAAAAAAGCAATCCCGAAAGATAAAAGAACAGTGACCGTGCGTGACTGCACTCTCATAGCGGGCAACCGTGATTTGGTGCTTTGGAAGGAACACGGCAAGGAATTTGTGCGCCCGGTGATTGTTCGTTTCATGTCGCGTTGGCTTTTGGTTTTTGGTGGAAAATAAAGCGGAACAACATGTCCCTTTTTGCATGGCCGCGTGGTTCGGGGTGTCCGTGGGAGCTCCGTGGAAGTAACGGAAATGAACGTTCTGGCCGGGTGTGGAACGGGGTTGCTGTGGCCACCGGAATTGAGGAGCGAACAATGTGACCACTCGTTCCAAAATTAGGGAGAAAAGCAATTTTCTCCTAATGGCTTCCCGGTGTTAGTATGAGGAGTAGAGTATGAAGCGTTTAGTGTTGAAACACAAAATGAAACATCCCTTTTGTATGAAACTGGTGTTTCTGCTCTAATTCCACAGGCATTAGGTGAAACAACTGTTCAAATTGCATATCTTTAGGACGACTTGACAGTATACGCCTCAAAGTATGCAACAATAAGCGCAATGTGGCGAATGACAGCTAAGGAACAGCTGCGTCGTATAGAAATGTTTTAATGTGGTGTTTTAAACAGAAATAGTTGCTCTCCAACAATGAGTCGCCCGACTGTTCTTTATGCATTAAAACTAAGTCACCCGTTCTCTAATTGAAACAAAATGAAACACTGCCAAATCAATCTGTCACGCTTTCGTGCCCGCCAGCACGCCGTTCGTGCCAGTTGTCACTGCAGCACAATGCTACAATTTGGTCGCTTCTTTGTTCGAAAATTGGTTCATAAGAGTGTAAATGGAAAACGGGGTATGATACGGTGCGACCGGAAAGTTTTGTGAAACAACCGAGCAGAGAGAGAAAAAAAGCAGCTGACAGACGCGATGAATAAAAATTTCATTCCACTACTGCAACGAGCAAACGGCTGCAAACGGATTCCTGCGAAGGATCCGACCAGCGAGGAAGGAAGCTAGTAGTTTATCTTTCCCACTTTGCCTTACCCTCAGGCACATGGTTTGACTTTCTTGAGAGGGTCACAACCGCTCAGAGGAAGACCGACACACACACAGCCCACTCTCCAGAGCTCGATAGGAAGACACGGAGCGGGTCTCCGTCGTATTGACGTTTTTAATTGGATGAGTGGAAAGCCGTTTGTTAATTTGAGGATCGCAAGCCAAACATCCAGTGACCCCACCGGGCGTCTTGCGTGTTCGTATTAGTTCCGGCTGTCTTTGGGACGGTTCTCCGAACGGAAAATGTGAAGAAGTTTCGTCTAATGAGAGAGGGTTTCGAGATGGGGAGGAATATTTTCAGCGCGTAACGACACGCGCAAGGGTGACAAATTCACGTGTGTGCGTGTGTGTGGGTGCGCGTGATTGCGTATCTTATCGTGTCGAATTCGAGGCTCGAAAGTTCAAAGCCTTTAGGCCCCGGGGCAAACGGATGGAATAGCGTGTTTGAGTTCGGTATCGCAGAGATTCCCGCCAGCAATAGCTTCATCAAGATGGAACCTTGAGCTTTCCGCGGTAGCTCTCGTTCCAAAATTAGGGAGAAAAGCAATTTTCTCCTAATGGCTTCCCGGTGTTAGTATGAGGAGTAGAGTATGAAGCGTTTAGTGTTGAAACACAAAATGAAACATCCCTTTTGTATGAAACTGGTGTTTCTGCTCTAATTCCACAGGCATTAGGTGAAACAACTGTTCAAATTGCATATCTTTAGGACGACTTGACAGTATACGCCTCAAAGTATGCAACAATAAGCGCAATGTGGCGAATGACAGCTAAGGAACAGCTGCGTCGTATAGAAATGTTTTAATGTGGTGTTTTAAACAGAAATAGTTGCTCTCCAACAATGAGTCGCCCGACTGTTCTTTATGCATTAAAACTAAGTCACCCGTTCTCTAATTGAAACAAAATGAAACACTGCCAAATCAATCTGTCACGCTTTCGTGCCCGCCAGCACGCCGTTCGTGCCAGTTGTCACTGCAGCACAATGCTACAATTTGGTCGCTTCTTTGTTCGAAAATTGGTTCATAAGAGTGTAAATGGAAAACGGGGTATGATACGGTGCGACCGGAAAGTTTTGTGAAACAACCGAGCAGAGAGAGAAAAAAAAGCAGCTGACAGACGCGATGAATAAAAATTTCATTCCACTACTGCAACGAGCAAACGGCTGCAAACGGATTCCTGCTGCTGCTGGTGTGCATGCATACATTTAGGCGGTTTCGAGGGTCAGCCCGCTGAGCGCGCTCCGCAACCACGCTCGCAGCTAGTATCAGTATCTGTCGGCATCGCCGCGAACAGTCCGATCAGTTCGTGTGCTCGGGCGCGTCCTGGAAATCGGAAGCCCCGTGGTACGACCCCGAACCAAACCGTGGAAAGCAGAACATGAAAAATTGCGCTCCCTCCGGGATTCCGGACGGTGTGTGACGGAGTGGAAAAATTATGATCACACATGAAAAGGCACACGGGTACGGTGCACCATCCTGGCGTCAGATGTACGTGTATGCTGGCTGTGCCAGGTGGAGCCATCTTCTTTGAAGCGATTGTTTTATTTGTTTGTTTTGTTCGGGTGTCCATTGCTGCCGGTGGCGTCCATTACAATTGATTCCGGTATCGTTTTCCATGTGATACACAATATCTCTCCGCTCTATAAGAATAGCTTTTAAGAACAAAAACAGTGGTTATTCAGCACAATATGCTATGTGCATAACATATTAGAGGAGTCATATTATCATGAACGCCTAACAGTATGCAATTCATGGTCTGAGCTATTCATGTCCAATATTTTCGTTGTTGGAAAATAAATAAATGTTTCTAAAGTTGTTCAGAATACAACCCTTCTTCTTCGGATCGATTTCTTATGCATTGCAAATCGCTGAATAAAAGCTGAAAAACAACTGAACAAACCCTATCAGCAGTTTCAGCAATAATTACGTTGAAAATTTGAATAAAGAAATGTAATCCCCATTCGACCGCTGGTTATCAATTAAGCTTGCCACATTTTATCACACTTTCTTACACTTACATAAGTGTTATGTTTTCCCTTGTTCTTCGCTAGCGTGAAGGTGAGCTTAAGCCTCGTTATAAAATGACAGATTACATGTTATTTCTCTCCTCTTTCTATCGCTAGTTTTACGACCCCACGCGCGGTAAAAGGTACATTTAGGCGCGGAGGTGTTCTCCTGTCGGGCAATAAAAAAAACACAGAAAAACGATTCCTTCCCACTGGACCCCAGTTCCGGAAGCATCCCATCCGGCAGCTGGTCAGCAACCTGCCCGGAGGTGAAACGGAAACGCTTTGGAACGGCGTCTCGTCGGGTTTTTTTTCGCTGCTACTGCTGGTGTGCATGCATACATTTAGGCGGTTTCGAGGGTCAGCCCGCTGAGCGCGCTCCGCAACCACGCTCGCAGCTAGTATCAGTATCTGTCGGCATCGCCGCGAACAGTCCGATCAGTTCGTGTGCTCGGGCGCGTCCTGGAAATCGGAAGCCCCGTGGTACGACCCCGAACCAAACCGTGGAAAGCAGAACATGAAAAATTGCGCTCCCTCCGGGATTCCGGACGGTGTGTGACGGAGTGGAAAAATTATGATCACACATGAAAAGGCACACGGGTACGGTGCACCATCCTGGCGTCAGATGTACGTGTATGCTGGCCGTGCCAGGTGGAGCCATCTTCTTTGAAGCGATTGTTTTATTTGTTTGTTTTGTTCGGGTGTCCATTGCTGCCGGTGGCGTCCATTACAATTGATTCCGGTATCGTTTTCCATGTGATACACAATATCTCTCCGCTCTATAAGAATAGCTTTTAAGAACAAAAACAGTGGTTATTCAGCACAATATGCTATGTGCATAACATATTAGAGGAGTCATATTATCATGAACGCCTAACAGTATGCAATTCATGGTCTGAGCTATTCATGTCCAATATTTTCGTTGTTGGAAAATAAATAAATGTTTCTAAAGTTGTTCAGAATACAACCCTTCTTCTTCGGATCGATTTCTTATGCATTGCAAATCGCTGAATAAAAGCTGAAAAACAACTGAACAAACCCTATCAGCAGTTCCACACGCTACCTACCACCCCCTCCACCCAACACATTAATCAAAATGTATGCTCAATAAGACCACAACAAAGCTCGACCATTTTGGGGTTTTGGTGTGTGTGTGGATGTGTTTGTGTCTGCCCTTTTTTATCTGTTCCTGCCTTTTGTTTTCCCGATTCCCATTTCGCGCCTCACACACAATCTCTCTCTCTCCCGTTCGGTTAATGTCGGTCGCATTCACACGAACGCGCTGGGTCGGTGGCTTTTGGTTTTTGGTGGAAAATAAAGCGGAACAACATGTCCCTTTTTGCATGGCCGCGTGGTTCGGGGTGTCCGTGGGAGCTCCGTGGAAGTAACGGAAATGAACGTTCTGGCCGGGTGTGGAACGGGGTTGCTGTGGCCACCGGAATTGAGGAGCGAACAATGTGACCAAACAGGCGCGAAGTAAAAAGGATCCAGCCGCCGAGCGCCGGGAAGAAAGTTCGCCCCATTCGTGCGAGGTCCGCAACCGCCGGGGTAAAAACGGGCCAAAAAGTGTCCGCTCGGATGAGTCCGAAACCCGGGGCCCGGTCGAAAACTTCCAACAAGTTAACTCGCCGCCTCGCTCGCGTGTTCACGCGGACGGCAGGAACGGAGCGAATCGAAACGATGACGCCCGAGAACTGGAAACGTTTGTTGCCGGGGCGTGAAAACAAAAACAGCAAAACAAAAAGCACATTATACATGGTACAGGAACACCGCAGCCCTCCGTCTCTCGGTATCATGCGCGGTAAAAGGTACATTTAGGCGCGGAGGTGTTCTCCTGTCGGGCAATAAAAAAAACACAGAAAAACGATTCCTTCCCACTGGACCCCAGTTCCGGAAGCATCCCATCCGGCAGCTGGTCAGCAACCTGCCCGGAGGTGAAACGGAAACGCTTTGGAACGGCGTCTCGTCGGGAGGCTCGAAAGTTCAAAGCCTTTAGGCCCCGGGGCAAACGGATGGAATAGCGTGTTTGAGTTCGGTATCGCAGAGATTCCCGCCAGCAATAGCTTCATCAAGATGGAACCTTGAGCTTTCCGCGGTAGCTCTCGTTCCAAAATTAGGGAGAAAAGCAATTTTCTCCTAATGGCTTCCCGGTGTTAGTATGAGGAGTAGAGTATGAAGCGTTTAGTGTTGAAACACAAAATGAAACATCCCTTTTGTATGAAACTGGTGTTTCTGCTCTAATTCCACAGGCATTAGGTGAAACAACTGTTCAAATTGCATATCTTTAGGACGACTTGACAGTATACGCCTCAAAGTATGCAACAATAAGCGCAATGTGGCGAATGACAGCTAAGGAACAGCTGCGTCGTATAGAAATGTTTTAATGTGGTGTTTTAAACAGAAATAGTTGCTCTCCAACAATGAGTCGCCCGACTGTTCTTTATGCATTAAAACTAAGTCACCCGTTCTCTAATTGAAACAAAATGAAACACTGCCAAATCAATCTGTCACGCTTTCGTGCCCGCCAGCACGCCGTTCGTGCCAGTTGTCACTGCAGCACAATGCTACAATTTGGTCGCTTCTTTGTTCGAAAATTGGTTCATAAGAGTGTAAATGGAAAACGGGGTATGATACGGTGCGACCGGAAAGTTTTGTGAAACAACCGAGCAGAGAGAGAAAAAAAAAGCAGCTGACAGACGCGATGAATAAAAATTTCATTCCACTACTGCAACGAGCAAACGGCTGCAAACGGATTCCTGACTCCCGATTCTGCCCACCCAGGCACCAGTAACAATGGCAAAACCTCAAACGACGCGCGATGATGATGCTGGGCGCGTTCAGGCATTTCGGACGGTTTCATCTTCGCCACGGATTCGGGCGCTCACAGCCAAACCACGGCCCCGTGACCTTCCACACCCACAACGGCACACAGCACACAAAAACAATGGCCACTGGTGAAAACCGAACCATTCTACCAACAGCCTCCCCCACACGCTACCTACCACCCCCTCCACCCAACACATTAATCAAAATGTATGCTCAATAAGACCACAACAAAGCTCGACCATTTTGGGGTTTTGGTGTGTGTGTGGATGTGTTTGTGTCTGCCCTTTTTTATCTGTTCCTGCCTTTTGTTTTCCCGATTCCCATTTCGCGCCTCACACACAATCTCTCTCTCTCCCGTTCGGTTAATGTCGGTCGCATTCACACGAACGCGCTGGGTCGGTGGCTTTTGGTTTTTGGTGGAAAATAAAGCGGAACAACATGTCCCTTTTTGCATGGCCGCGTGGTTCGGGGTGTCCGTGGGAAAAAAAAGCCATACGTGTGTGCGGCCGCACCGTTCGCCATTGCGACATTTCTCTGACGGAGTACGTTCGTTTCGCTTGGAACGGTGTGGAACAGGTGTGCAGGTGTCGCCCGCCGGAAATGGCACCCCGTGCTCGCGAAAACATCATGTGCGGCCGGCGGTGGAAACAAATGTTTTCGACTGACGGTGGTTCCGGTTTGCGCCGGCGACAAACGCTCCGCCGCGGTTGGCAATTCATTTCCCGCGGGAGGATATTTCGAACGCCCGGGCGCTTCGTTCGTTCCACAATCATATTTTATTCTAATGTGGGACACACGCGGGTAAAGGATGCGCACCGTTCCAAACGTCGGAAAATCCAGAGAGAGAGAGCGAACGAACGAGCCAGGGTGGGCAGGCGATCCTTATGCCATATTCCACTTACTGCAACAGCGCCGTGGAACGCCGCACACCGTGCGAGGGGCACAAAATATGTGTCGCGATAAAAATGTGCACGTTCTGCGCTTTAATATTCTTATTTACGACGCCTTGTTCGTTCGCGTGGTGCGTTACCACCGTTCCGACGCTGTGCTCGCAATGCGCCTAAATGTATACACCATCCGTGTGTTACACCTTTCGCGACGACGCTCGAAGGTTGACGCGAGAAAGCTTGAAGGCACGGTGAATTATTAGGAGAGGCTTTACTTTGCGCTGCGGAGGCGCGACACAGGCTTTAACCGGTGTTCTGGAGTAAGCCTCCGCGCTCCGGTAAGATCGTTACAGGCACTAGATTAAAGCAGAATGTCAACGATGATCACTAACCAGTATCTCTTTCTCGTTCTCGTTCCAGGTGAGTGAAAGATTACGCGTTTCGCGTGTGTGTGTTTCTCTACCTCGTCGTGAAATAAAAAGGATAAAGGAATGAAAGCACCGCACCCGGGTCCCGAAGAACAGCGAAAGCATTCCCCCGCCCGCGAAGGGAAGTGGACTTGGGTGAGAAACGCGTGAGTGATGTATTGGGAAAAGGGGTTGGGAAAAATGTCTCGGGCGAAAGGGAAGAATAAATTTGAAAGTATAATACACGGCCCGGGAAACTCATCTCCTGTGCCGCGTTTTCCAATTTTCCACGGCTTTCCAAACCCACCCGCCGGTGAGATGAAAACCCATTTTTCATCCCGTTGGGCGGCTCGTTCGGGGTGTCCTGTCACATCCTCTTTTCCTTTTTCGTTTTGAGGTTCCCACGAGAACCTTTTCTGGGAGATTCACGTTGGGGTTTCGGTCCCGGGGCCGGGCGAGCCGGGCGAAACAAAATGATTCCTTATTAAGTGCTTGTTGACTATGACAGTTTATGAGTGTGCTGGCGGGGGCCGGCTTGCCGTTCCCGGTTCAAAAGGCGTCGGGTGCCTTTTCTGAGAAGGTTCCCACTTGCCCCGGTATCGTGGTTCCGTCGCTACAGCAAAAGGACATCGTTAAGGATTGCTTCTTCTCGGGTCGGTACGCGTAAGCCCGCTTGTTGCGTTTCCATGTGGCGAATCGTCAAACAACGTTGAAGTGTGCGTCCGAGTCTGCGTGTGTGTGCTCGTGCGTTGTTCAGGTGCTCGAAGGACGAAGGACGGTCCACGACACGTTTAATGATGTTTCTCTGTTTTCCAACACCCCGCAGTCCAGTAAAACTGGACCATGTTTTCCCATGTTGCAGACGTAATTGAAACATTCGCCCGGAGAGTGACACCGTGCGTCTTCGGTCTGAACCACTCTCGTAAGTCCGCGCCATTCATCGCACATTAAACGCCGGAACGACAGCCCTTTGTTGGCCGAAAAAATCGCGCGAAAATGGGCGCGAGAATGTGTTGAAATAAAGGATTTATATGAGCCTCGTAAAAGCGGCCCGCCCGCCGTGCCCGTTAGCATCGTCATTTCGGGACCTTATTTCGCTCGTTAGATGAGGTGTGAAGGATGAGAGAGAGAGAGAGAGAGAGAGAGAGAGAGAGAGACAAACAAACGAGCCAGCCAAGCATTAAAATGAAGGGCAACATTGTGGATTTGTTTTGACTGCTACTTAACTGAATTTTCCTCTCCACTTGTGACCCGCAAGGTAAACTCCGACTCCCATCCGGTTTTCCACGTGTTTTCACGAGTTTCGGTATCATCGCCTCCCCGGGAAGCGTTGATCTGTAATCCCTCATACGGTCGGTGCACTTTACCCGCGTGCAAGTGTTGCTCGTGAGTGTGAGTGTGGGAGGGAAAATGAATAAAAAAAAACTCACCTCACCTCATAAGCAGGCAATAAAGGAGAGTGTGTTAAATGAGCGGAATGGGCTTCCGGCTCGGAAGAGTTCACCCGATGAAGAGATGGATCGTAAAAGAAGGAGCACCGGAAGTGCCTGTTGTACCGGAATCAAAAACCCTGTAGGTGCATAACACTGGATTCTTTAAGATTATGGCGTGGTGATGAGAGGCGCAAAGATACAAATCGCAATGGCTCCCGTTCCACCTTCCAGGCTGTCTGTCTGTTTTTCTTTATGGAGCGTCAAGCAATTTGTTCGCCATATCTCGGTGGTTGTTGTGTGGTTTAAAATTTTGACGCCCACCGGTGCGTCTGGAATGCATAATGAGCTTGCGACTGTTAAAATGTTTTAATGCGCCACAATATGCGCCCCGGATGATGGAGGAGCAATCGGTTGTGGTTGAGCTGCGAGATTCTTTTTCTCCTCTGTCTGTGGAGTTTGGTTTGATGGGCTGGTGATTGAAACAGGATTAAACTCATAAAAAGAGATATGATAGGCTTTTAAAGTACGCCGGAAAGACCATACGGTTTTATTTCGAATGAAAAGATTATGAGTTAGAGCTATGCATAATAAGAGAAGATGGTGATAACCGACGAAAACCCGAGCCAGAGAGGGCTTTAGGTGTAATTTTTCATCCGTGAAGCCCCTATTTCGGAAGGGTCCGGGTGTGAATGACACCCAAGGATTGTGTTCTCATGCTGGCCAACAAATGATCGTGACGCTTCGGAAAACTTTGACTTCTTTATTCAATTTTCTTTAATTAAATCATCGTAGCGCGAAAAAAGTGAAAAAATGCAAGTGAAACAAAACATCCTTTTCAAAATTCATGCACCAAAACAAAGAAAAGTATTGATGTAAAAAAAGAAACTGGGGAAAAAAGACTCGCAATCATTATAAAGATAAGATAATGAAAAAAAAACCTAGATACAAAAGGCGAAAAAAAAACAAGTTGATGTAACGAATCATCCATCATTCAACTGTATTTTAATTACCAACCCAAGCAACCCCCTGGCTCTGTCCGGCCAGTATGACACTGCGCCCTTCCGCGTTATTAATACCGCACGCAGCTAAAGTGTTACTGTTTCTGGACGCTGTGCTGCGGCTGTCTTCGAAACTTTCCATTTCCATCACTCCCCATCGGCATCTGGGACGTTTGCGCGCGGAACTCCGTGGGATAATCACTAATTTGCAGCTTATTGCGCGTGGCGCCGGGATGGCCCGCAGCGGGATGACTTGCTCGCCCGCTTCCAATCTGGGTTTACCGCACCGGAAAAAGGGGAAAAATGTCAGCATGCTGCTGGAAGCAACAACAACAAGAGAAGAAGCAGAGAAAAAAACGAAAACCAGGAGGTCGATTCTGACGGGGCAAATAGAATTAGGGAGCAACACGCAAATATCACGCGCCAGGCGGCTCTTGTGGTGTCGCTTGCGGATGTTGTTTTCGCTCTCTCCCTCTTTCTCTCTTTTTTTCGCCCGATTCGCGAGATCTCGAGTGCGCGGACCATTATGAACCTTAAATTCAATAAAAGCAACAAACACTCTCCAACAGGGAAGCGTGAGACGCACAGGGAGGTTGTGAAATACATACACAAAAAATAGAACGATGAGGTTCTAGGGAGGATTTTGACTCGCGTCGAAAGTGTGAAAAGAAAATCATACCATCTCGCTCTTGCTTTTGGGTTATGTTTTTTCTGCTTTAAATCAAGAAGCACGAACATAACAAAAAAAAAACAAATTTAACAGTAACACACACACACACACCCTCAAAGCGTCCCGTTGAAAAGCCGCAACGTCGTCCATCCATCAACTCAATCATTAGAATCTATTCATTACACGCGATTCGCTTCTTTATTTGATTTTTCGCCCCTCGCCGAGCGGTTTTCGCCGAGATCAGTCGCTTCAGCTGCGCTGCAGCTTTAGCGTCTTTAGGCCATGGCGGTGCAGCCGGCTGAGTGCTTGCGGTTGTTTGGTGCGATGCTTCTCGCCGCTGCCGATGGATTATGGATGGTTTTTGTTCGCTTTGCCCGAGTATAGTTTGGCAAGGAATAAAAAATGGCAAGAAACACCCAGCCCGGGATGGAAACCTCCGATTGGAGGCGTTTGTTTTCCCTTCACTCGAAGAGCTGGAGAAGTTTTTGTTAAGGATATTTGTGTTTTTTTGCATGTTGTTGTTCTGTCGTCATTCGCTGTTCCTGCTCTGGCTTTCGTTTGGACAGCTTGGAGGTTGAGTTATTAATTTATGCATCGTTGAAATAAGTCGTTTGCTGCTTCTTCCCACACGTTCGCCTGATGGGGACATTCGGCCGTCGCTGTGTGTCTTCGCGAGCGCGCGGATGTGGAATGCGAGCAACGGATGCGGTGTGGATGATGACGATGATAATCAAAAATTCCAACAAACCCAGCGCACGTCCCGGGCCGGACAGGGAGTTTCGAGCAACTTTCGAGGGGACGAAGTGGTCCGAAGGATTAAGCGCCATCGGAATCACCAGCACAAGTCCGGCGGCGACAACAAACAAACAGAAAAACTGATACACAAAACAAAACAACAAAAAAACACAACAGAACGACCCCAAAATTAGCCGAAAACCATTTGTCGGCCATCGTCCACGTCTTCGCTGCCTGCGCTGTGGGAGGTGGGTTAAAATTTGTTTGACTTCCTGCAAACATCCTGCCAACAAGGGGGTTGAGAAAGAGAGAGAGAGAAGCGCACGGGTGAGTCCACGGATTAAGTGGCGGCGCCCTGCGATGAAAGCGATGATGGCGATGGCCGGTCTGGACGGGGCTCTAAGACGGCAATGAAATGGTAAATGTTGTTTTTCTTTTCGTTGCCTCTCCTCACCCGTTTCTTCAGCCGGGAGTCTCATATTTTCCGAGTCCAAGTTTGCTTTTGCAGCGGAGAAGGGCCTTGATTTCGTTCGCACCTTCCCGCCCATCCGGCTGCGATATGAATAATTATTACTTCTGGCTGAAGAATGGAAATTAAGGATTTTGGAGCGGTGGCCGTCCTTTAAGCGTTCGGTTGGACCGTTGTTTCCTTACCCGGGTTTCCCCGTTCTCCCCGCGGTACTCACTTTTCACCCCGGGCGTATCTTTCGCCGGCCGGGGAATTCAAATATAAAGTTCCCGAGCGAGTGAAAGAAAAATACGCAAAATAAACACAGTCACCAAATGCGGTGACCACCGCGAACTTTCACCGCGCTTCTCGTGCCACGTCTTTGTGACTAATTTCTCGTCCGTTTTCGGTGGTGGATTTGAATATTTTACCGCTCGCAGGGGGTCGTGTGACTGATTCGTTGGCGTTGGGTTAGGGCTTTTTTTTAATAGTTCAACTATCACTTTACTAGTAAAAAAACGGAACAAAAATCGTCAAACAAACCCAGCCCATTTTCATCGACACCTCCAACCAGCAGTACGTTGATTCCTAAGCCCCTGTTACGTGACCGGGCGGTGTTAAAAACGAAAGCAGTTAAAGTTGTTGCATTGCGAAACGTACGCGATTGTTGCTAACGTGTGAATGGCACGACAGCAGCGATTCTCAATTGACTTATCAGCGTTAAACGGTGTAGGGGAACGTTTTTTCATGCTTATACCAACCAATTTTGTTTCCTGTTTTACTGCAAATGGGAACAATTGTGTTGAAAGTTGTTTTTTATTGCTAAACTTCTTTCTGAATTGCTGATAACGGATAGCACACAATAATGAAGTGATGCATTTTCATGTTTGAAGTTGTGTGTTATTTGTATTTGTATTGCTTTTTTATTTCAGGATAAAACATAAGCAACATAATCAGCGGACGATGTTCAAGTGTCACGCGAGTTTGGAATACTTTAAAGGTTTGCTAACCAATTTTACGAGCTATTGACAGTGACTATACAATACGCTTGAACATCATACTTGAATTATCCAATTGGTACAATGTTCAATTTATTTATCAAAATGAAACTCGAACATAAAAGACCAATTAATCAAATTCCTGTGTGTGATTGCATACCTTTAGGCGTAAAATTGCTTAGGTTCCTGGGAGGTATGCAATCCGCATTAAAATTTATTTGTCAGTGGGAAATACACGTTTTAACTGTGTAATAGCGATTTCGAACAAAAGAACAATTCAAAACAAAATACAAGGACCAACCAATGATTACGTAGTCTGAAAGTATGCAAACTTCAAGCAGATCTTTATTAACGCATTTTTAACGACTATTTTGGTGTTGGGTAACGCAATAAGCCTCTAGGTTATATAACTCGTACTGTAAATTATTGCAAATACTTTCACATAAACAACGTAACGTTTTAAAATGTATTAAACTGCTTTTGGATTCTAAATGATTCCCAGTTCTCTGTTTTAAAACCCTATTTTAATAAACAAAACAAACGGGAACGGGGAAAAAACCCTCACCGAAAGCCTTTAACACGCTCTCGAGAGGGTGAACGGAAGCGAACGGCGCAGAACAATGGGCGACAAAACGGTGGAACAATTTCCCGCCAACAATTCGCACCGGAATAATTCCCAATTATTTCGTAATTCGCCATCGCCACCCGCTGATCCTCTCGCGCCCGGCACACACACATCCTAACCCGGCGTTCCCGGCTGTGGTGGTACGTTTAATTTTCAATCAACACTGGCAGGGTCGCGGAGCGCTCGCTGTTTCGTTGCGATACCAATCCCAAACGCAGGAAGTCAGCAGGAGCTCTCAGCCTATACTGAACACAAACGCACGCGCAAACACACACAGAAACACACCAAAACTTCTCCAAATTAAAGCCACCGGTAGCGCCGTCCACGGAGGCTGCCGTTCGCGGAATCCATTGCCGAAAATCAACCAGTCGAAAAAATGAGTTTCCACGGCCCCTTCAGCACCGGGGCCGTTGCGTTGCCATTTGCGAT
The DNA here is from genome assembly GCA_002091845.1 of Anopheles cracens. Taxonomy (NCBI): domain Eukaryota; kingdom Metazoa; phylum Arthropoda; class Insecta; order Diptera; family Culicidae; genus Anopheles; species Anopheles cracens. Next base: position 88,965 of record KZ071443.1, on the reverse strand, counting down.
GAAACAAAGCAACAGCGCGCGAATGAGCGTGTGGAGAAGTGTCGCGAGGGGGAGAAAAACAAAAAAAAGGAAAATCACTCAACCTGCGCCGGAACCAGCGGCGACGGCGGCGGCGGCACCAGCAAAAATGCGCCCCGCGGTTTTGCTTCCGTTTGATTGCTAATGAATGGTAATTTGCACACCAAAGAATACGCGAATCAGCGTCGGCGAGAAGGGAGGGAGAGGACGGCGCTCGGGCGGACAGGGTGGCGAAACAAAACAGCAGCAGAAACAAAAATGGAAAATATCCCACACTAATCCACTGGCATGGAGTGCTAGTTTATTTGTGAACCGTTTGCGTTCGCGTCAATTCGTGTTTCTCTCTCTCTCTCTCTCTCTCTCTCTCATTCTCTCTTTGCGTCTCGTGTCGATTCGGTGTGCGCCTACCGCGCGACACCTTCTCGGTTTATTGGCGCACGCCCGCCCAACGATCCCGCGCGCGCCGCCCGAGGCCATGATCCGGTGCGGCTCCTGTTGCTGCTCGGAAGGAAGCGCTGCTCGGGAGCGCACTAATCGCAGCGCTCCAGAGCAAGAAAAGGGCAATGGAAACGCAATGGAATCCAAACGGCAAAATACAAGGAAAAAAAATCTCCCGCAACCCACTTCGGAAGCCTTCCGGCGGATCCGGAGCTTTGTTCGCTCATTTGCACCACCTCCGTGCGTCGTTTGGTTTTCGTTCAATTTGGTCGCGCTGGTGCGTATGGGGATGGCGATGCTGGGGTGGCTGTGGTCCGCTCCGCTGGTGTTTGGTGTTCGCCTGGATGTGATGATGCCACTGGTGTTTGTTTCGCGGTTTTTCACGCTCGGTTTTGCTTCTTGTGGTGGCTGTGTTGGAATAGATTGCGTGATTCATACATGAAAAGTTGGTGAAATATATTTTGTTCGATTGATTTCTTCAAATGTTTTCTTTCTACCAGGAAATTTACTTCGCACTTGCCTTCGCTGAAGACAAAACCTCCTTAAAAAGCTGACAAATGATGCATATCGCAAGAGTGTTTTGATAATTAGTGCCCCAGATTGCGAATTATGCATCCAGTGATGACCAACTCATTAGGATATTATCAATATGAAAACAAATTTGGAAGTAACGCAGTGCTTATTCTGTCTATTTTGATGTCAAGTTGCTCAATCAGCCTAAAAGTATGCAATCGTACAAGTAATGCATTACAAAACGCTTAGTGAATTTTATCCAAACCAAATGAAGCGTTTTTTTAAAATGAAGCTATTCAAGAGGCAAATCATGTATGTTGGGGAACTCATAATTTGGAAATTACTGCTTAGATGCAATGTTAACATTCTCACTTCAGCATCGTGCTAGAATATTTTTAGTATTGCTCTTGTCTAATTTTATGCACAAGCAAATGCAAAATAATCACTTCGTTTCCACTTCCAAACCCATTCAAAGCTTCACGCGCAACAATTTCCACTTACTCCGCAGCTTCTTCTACGTGGTTTTTGTTTCGTTATGAAACGTACCGTCATTACGCGAACGTGCGTCTAATTGAATGCTCTCGAACGCACCGTGTAGAATATAAAATGGTTACGGGCAACCCTAGCGACAGCGAGCGTTTTCCGCGCTGCCTACCTTCAGGCGTCATTTACAGGGTGTCTCGGCGTGCATTAAAGAATCGCGCTTTATTTCGCGAGAAGCGAAACACATTCCGGCTTGACTCGGCAGCGACTTGTTGGAATCACGCGCCCGTTAAGCAAATATACATTTCAAAAGGGTCCCCCACCCACGCGTCGCACGCGGTTGGTGGCTGAATTGTTGGCGAACTCCCTGTGCCGTCGTCGGTGTTCGGAAAAACGCGCTGCAAAATATGACTGTTGGCATTTTGCAACACCTCGCCGTGGAAGGTGGTGTATTAAAGGAGGAGATGGAGAAGAATAAAAAGAAGAAGCAGAACGCCGCGCACAGGGAAGAACGGCGTCTTTGACTTTCATTCATACCGCTGCTTTCCCACTGCTCCAACCGTCCCCAGTGGCCGACGACGACGACGACGACGCCAACGACGGCAGCAAACACAGTGGCAAAGGGTACAAAATAGCACGGTACGTTAGCGCTGTCGCTGGGTTCCACCTTCCGCCCGCCTTCTGTGGGCTTCTGTGGTCTCGGGCGCGGACAGAACGAACGACGCTTCTCCCGGGCATTACGCTTTCATCCGTCAAGGATGTCCATCCATCCGTGAAAGGATGCCATGAAGCGAACGGAGCGGAAAAAATAGTACAACCAGCCGCCCTTTCGCCGAGGAGCGAAAGAAACCGCCGAGGAAGTGAAATAATACGCGTTGGGGAAGACGAGAAAGAGAGAGAGAGAGCAAAAAAAAACGCACCCTCCACAGAAAAGGGATCAAAACAAGGCTCCCGGTGGTGTGAGCGACCAGGCGTCTCCATCCGGGGCCGGCTCCGGTTTGGTGGGAATGGATCGTGTTTCGTGGCGCTCGGGGCGCTTGAGGTGGAAATATTATAATTCCAATAACGAAACCTTCGCCTCCTCTTCTTCTTCCACTCACCGTTCTCCGGGCCGCATTTGGGGGATTCTTGGGGGAAAATGGCGAGGAAATGCGAGACCCGGACGCAGAGAACCAACTGTTGAAACGATGGTTCTCGTGCCTCGTTTGCCATGTTTGTGGCCTGGACCGGGAGGAAAAGTTCTAGAGGTCGGTTACTAGCCCGCCTCGATCGGGGTTAGGTCGGTGGAGAACTTGTTCTACTTTGAATCGCAATCGTTCTCCTCGTGGTGGTGGTGGTTTTGCGTCTGTGTGTTTTTCCGCCTTCCCCCGCACAAAGATGACACAGGTGGCCGCGGAGAGGTGGGTCCAGGGATAAAATGTGCACGAATGTCAGACGTGGAAATATTTAATTTAATTCCGAGTGATTTTCCCGTTTCGTTTTCACCTGGACCGTCGGTCGTTCCAGGGCAGCTTTTCCTGGCCGCCTGGACGGTTGGGTTTGGGTGTTTTTCTCCCGCTTTAACCACTGTGGGCCTGTGCCAGTGTCAGTTCCAGTGTAACATTAAGCGTTCATCATTGCCCTTTCCACCGGGCGTGGGGCGGTAGATAGCCATCGCTACGGAGCAGAACCGAACCGAACCGGGTTGGGAAGGTGGGAATGTTGCTTTTTCGTTTAATGTCATTAGTTGGGTGAACAAACTCCCCGGCGGTGCTGCGGGAAAGCGGCTGCTGATGGAATCCGCAGGGTGAAGGAGCACTTCCGGTGCCGGTGCTCATTCTCGATCGTTTGCAATGATGTTGGTGCTGCTGCTGCTGCTGTTGTGAGCTCTGCAAAATGCCATTAACACCTTTTGCCATTTGCGCAACGCATCGCATCATGGGAGTGGGCCGAGCCGGCGGGATGCTGGGAAAAGTGTTGTGTGCGAACATGTGACGATAATTTCGCCTTTACACGTTTCGTCCTCTCGTTTTGGGTGTAGCGTTTTTTTTTTCTTTCGCTTGTTTGGTCAAACGAACCCAAATTTTCTCACCCGACGCGCACCGAGTTGGGTGTTTTTTTTTCTCTTCTTCCGTTGCTGTTGCTGTTGCTTGTCGGAAAAGTTGCTCCGTAGACGATCGCGCGCTAACGAATCGAATCGACGAGCCTCAAAGTCAACAACTTGTTGGGCTTGTTTCGAAATTTCGCCAGCTCGGGCGGTTCGCCGGAGTGAAACTTTGTTTTAATCACAGAAACAAAGCGCAGAAATATGAGTGCGGAATTCGAAACGAGCGTCGAAAGTTTGACGACTATTTGTGAGGAGGGCGGTGAGGTTGGGCTTCACAGATCGTTTAGCTGAAGTGATGTCCTTGAGTTAAATATGAAGCTTTGTTCAATTGCTCGTAATTGATGGATTATTTTTTATCGATTTACTTACTGAATTATAAACTAATAAATAAACATTTTGTTGGCGTAAGTATTTGACACGCTAAGTGTTCACTTATTGACTGATTTAATGTTTTTGCACACTATTAGCAATATTAATTCCATAGCCATGCTACAAGGTCTTTGAACAATATTGAAACAAATCGTTCGTTATTGCGCCGTTAAGAGATTTATACAAGAGATTAGTCTATTTTGGTCGAACTTGCGCCTGAAAGTAGATAAACTGTATGACAAACGCAAAACACTTTGTCATAGGTGTAGCTATTTGCTTCTGCTATGAATATTACTCGTTGAGTTCCCACTATCGTTTTCCAAACATCAAGTTATACCAATGAACAACACTATAAATTTATCATTATGAAATGATTGAGACGTTTTTGTTATGATCCTGCATACTTTTGGGCTAATTTTCCATATTTACGCCTTCACGTATGTGATATGTTGTACACAATGAATTAATTAATACATAAGCATGTGTTGCGTTTCTAGGCTAACTTGTAATATACAATTTGGCAGGTGTACTCTAGGAACTATTTTATTTATTTTACTAGACATGTTAGGTGGCCGCGGAGAGGTGGGTCCAGGGATAAAATGTGCACGAATGTCAGACGTGGAAATATTTAATTTAATTCCGAGTGATTTTCCCGTTTCGTTTTCACCTGGACCGTCGGTCGTTCCAGGGCAGCTTTTCCTGGCCGCCTGGACGGTTGGGTTTGGGTGTTTTTCTCCCGCTTTAACCACTGTGGGCCTGTGCCAGTGTCAGTTCCAGTGTAACATTAAGCGTTCATCATTGCCCTTTCCACCGAGCGTGGGGCGGTAGATAGCCATCGCTACGGAGCAGAACCGAACCGAACCGGGTTGGGAAGGTGGGAATGTTGCTTTTTCGTTTAATGTCATTAGTTGGGTGAACAAACTCCCCGGCGGTGCTGCGGGAAAGCGGCTGCTGATGGAATCCGCAGGGTGAAGGAGCACTTCCGGTGCTGGTGCTCATTCTCGATCGTTTGCAATGATGTTGGTGCTGCTGCTGCTGCTGTTGTGAGCTCTGCAAAATGCCATTAACACCTTTTGCCATTTGCGCAACGCATCGCATCATGGGAGTGGGCCGAGCCGGCGGGATGCTGGGAAAAGTGTTGTGTGCGAACATGTGACGATAATTTCGCCTTTACACGTTTCGTCCTCTCGTTTTGGGTGTAGCGTTTTTTTTTTCTTTCGCTTGTTTGGTCAAACGAACCCAAATTTTCTCACCCGACGCGCACCGAGTTGGGTGTTTTTTTCTCTTCTTCCGTTGCTGTTGCTGTTGCTTGTCGGAAAAGTTGCTCTGTAGACGATCGCGCGCTAACGAATCGAATCGACGAGCCTCAAAGTCAACAACTTGTTGGGCTTGTTTCGAAATTTCGCCAGCTCGGGCGATTCGCTGGAGTGAAACTTTGTTTTAATCACAGAAACAAAGCGTAGAAATATGAGTGCGGAATTCGAAACGAGCGCCGAAAGTTTGACGAGGATTTGTGAGGAGGGCGGTGAGGTTGGGCTTCACAGATCGTTTAGCTGAAGTGATGTCCTTGAGTTAAATATGAAGCTTTGCTCAATTGCTCGTAATTGATGGATTATTTTTTATCGATTTACTTACTGAATTATAAACTAATAAATAAAAAATTTGTTGGTGTAAGTATTTGACACGCTTACTGTGCACTTATTAACTGATTTAATGTTTTTGCACACAATTAACAATATTAGTTCCATAGCCATGCTACAAGGTCTTTGAATAATATTGAAACAAATTGTTCGTTATTGCGTCGTTAAGCTGTTTATACATGAGATTAGTCTTTTTTGGTCGAATTTGCGCCTGAAAGTAGATAAAGTGCATGACAAACGCAAAACGCTTTGTTATAGATGTAGCTAATTGCTTCTACTATGATTATTACTCGCTGAGATCCCACTATCGTTTTACAAAAATGAAGTTATACTAATCATCAACACTATAAATTTATCATTATCAAATGATTGAGACGTTTTTGTTATGATCCTGTGTACTTTCGGGACTATTTTCCATATTTACGCCTTCACGTACGTGATCTGTTATACAAAATGATTCGTTTAATAAGTAATGAATAAGGACGGTTTGTGTTTCTAAGCTAATTTGTAATGTAAAATATGGCAGGCCACACTAGGAACTATATTATTTATTTTACTAGACATGTATTTGCTGTCTGTCGAAGAGAATAACTAATAAAGTAATGCAGTTTGAACTATAAATGCATTTATTTCAAAATAAAACTCTTCAGTTCAGTTCGCTAAGAACAACTGTAAGCAACGCATCGCATGGTTCCGAGTATAAAGCTGTAAATGATCCTTCCGTCGCGTTTGCGATATGAATGCATAATTTCTCCGCAATAAAAACAGACACCGACTGTCGCGGCACACGTTCTTGCCGCCACAAACCGATACGTGGTTTACATCTACAATTTTGCAACAAAACCAATTACTATCGCTAAGCGTTTTTCGTTCACTTGCCGGTTTTTTTGCGAATCGAACACCCGTTGGAATCGAGCACCCGTTACTCCACTCGTGCGATTCCTAAAGGACATTCGTAAAACCACGCCGTGGGTTTAGTGCGCGCGGTTAGTATTTCCACGTTTTCCCACTCTCTCTCTCTCTCTCAGGTACGGTGTGTGTGTGTGTCTGTCGATTCGAGATTCTGCCACACGAACGTACGTCTTATCGTGTACACGCAAGCACCGCGTGTCCTCCGAAACCGAAACCATCGACCGCAGTGGAAACCGTGCTTTGAGGGTAAACCACAATTGGCTCGCACGGTTCCGAGAGTAGGGGGACTCTCGCGCTTTCTCGCGCCCGTTCATCCCTTCCCATCCGGCCGGAGACTACACAATCGTCACCCGCCGAAAACAATCGGCCGCATCCTTCAGGAGCAAGAATGCAACCGGTTGGCGGCGTTTGCGGCGGATAATGCTGCCCGGAGACAATGGGCGCGCTGGTGGGAAGTCTGGCACCAAACCGTAATCCCCGCACTCATTCCCGGAAGCGGTTGCCGGTGAATGGAACAATAGCGCTCTCTGCCGCTGGCCGGAAGCTTGGAGTGCCTGTCGAATGCAAATCGGCTGCCCAGTTGTGACTGCAGCCGGAGCGCATGTTTCGCTGTTTTTTCGCCTTTGCTTCACTGGGTTCTTTCTCTGGGCCACCGGGAAAGAAACATGTCCTCCGACGTGTGCCGGGTGTGTGTGTGTGTGCATAATCGTCACGGCTGGTCTGCACCTGCTGCGCGCTGCAGTGGATCCGCATTCCATTCGCGCAAAGTCTGTCGTTGGCTAAATTGTTTCGGAATGCAATAACAGATCGGGTTTGGTTCCGGCGGAAGGATGAACACGGGCCGGTATAATTGCAACCGGAGACAGGTAGAGTGGTTGAGTGTGCGATTAGAGCACACAGCACACCGGGAGAAGTAGGAGCGCATTGTTCGTGGAAGTAAACATGCGCGCTATGAAGGATGTTTTTGTGGCTGCCTGGAACTTGTTAGAAAGTACCAGGAAGGAAGGTTTTCCTCAACCTTAAAATCTCCCAGCAATGTGCAATCCACGCCAGCTGTTGCGCTTTCCGTACTCAAAAGTGCTTCGTCTGTTCGTACAAATCTCTCTCTCACACACACACACAGTTGCAAACACTCTTGAACCTTTAGGAAAGATGCACGGAACGTGCCCCGAAAAAAAAAAGAGAACGACGCGCTGGCTGAGAATTTTAAGGATTTTATTCAATCTCTCCATCCTGCTTGCACCACCCCGTTCGCTACGGTTTCGATTTGCATCTCTTTCCGCGTTTTGCGCATCGCCCATACCGTACGCTGCTTTGCATTACGATCTGGCGAAAACATACGACACACGAACCTGTGGCTGTTCGGGAGCCAGCGAGCAACGAGAAACCACCGCTTTCGCCAGCCGCCGCAGCGCGGAGAAATGCAAACTATTCTTACTGCCATTTCCGCTCCTCGGGTTGCACCGTTACTTCGTTACGGTGGAGGGTTTTTTTTTTGTTGTACGCTGTTGACGGTTCCGTTCCTCCTTTTGTTCGTGCTCAGAAATGCCACAGGTATTTTTTGTTTTTTTTTGTGCCTCTTTCCAATCGGTTTTCGTGCAAGGACGGATTTTTGTTGTACGTTTTTTCGGTCACGGTTGTTGCACGATGCAGCCAGTTTCCGGTTGGAATGTGAGAGTGGGAAACCGATTCGAAACCGAACACTGGCACATAAGATCGAGCGGCGCAGCTTTAACCGCGCTCAAGCACCGTGGGAAAAGCACCCATTAAGTCGAGCGTCGGGCGCGAAAGAAGGGAGGAAAATTTGCATTTGCCCAGCCACCGTGCGGAGACAAAACAAAAACCGTGGAGTTTCCGGCGCAAATGCGCAAAGAAAACCGGGACACCGTGAAAACAGGAAAATTAAATTGAAATCCATATATTTCGCTGACGCTTCGGGGCCGTGCGGGAAATCGGAACCAGACGGGTTTTCTCCGCTGGAAACTCGTTATCGATCAGCGCCCCGGATCGGGTTTTTCCTTCGGCCGGCAGACGGTGAAAAACCCCCGATGCCGCTGGTCCGCGCGCACAAAACATTTATCCTGCTGACTGTGCTCATTTACAATTGGCTTCGAACAGCTTCCAGCCGGCTTTGGAGACGGACGAGCGTCCCGAAGCGGGAGAGAGAGATAGAGCGAACCTTTAAAAAACCTTTGTCCGGAAACATCTTTTCCGATTTTCAGATTAAAATGAATCTTTCACAGGGGCAGGAGAGGGTTTTTGCTTTGAAGCCAACGACGTTTTTCGCGACTGTGGTAAAAAGGGTTTGCCTGAAATTCGTCGTTGGCTGAAGTGAACCAGCCGGAAAATGCAAATTTTCCTCCCGGAAAGCGCCCACCACCAGCAATCTCGGGCCGCGCACTAGTTAGCTATCACCGGGAAGCGACGTCGGCTCGGAGAGGACGTCTTGTTTCAAATTATAATCCCGGTGGCAGCGGGAAGGCGCACTTGAAGGAATGCTCTAATCCACAAACGTCGATGCATGATTAATGCAATACCCTTCCAAAGGGCAGGACGCTGAACGGTTCTGCCCGGGCTGCTCGGGCGCTGCCTCCCTCCCGGCAGATGGGTATAATTTATTCCAATTAATTAAAATGCCAAATAGGGATATGGCGAGACGGCAGTGGCAGGCTGCTCTGTTTGTATAAGCTCCCGGAAAAGGACGGAATCCCCTTGCGAGAAGGGGATTGAGTCATCGTTCCGGAGGTTAATGTCATCCAGCAGGAAGGATCATCGCAGAGAGCGAGTGATAGTTTACTCGTCTGCTCGAGTGGGGATTCTTGTTTATTACGGTTCTTTTATTTCGCTAAAAGCCTGCTCTCATCTCCATGTCCTAACCGAAGTTTGGTGAAACTTCAATCTTGCGCACTATTTGAGGTTAAATAAAATACCTCGAGTGAGCGTTTGATTTGCAAACAAACCGCTTATCTTTGCAATGCGTCAACCAACACTCGATTAAACCCTTTCCCGTTCGGCCAGATTTCCAAGTCAAAGCGCTCGACAAATATCACTCAACCTCCGTGGCAAACATCGAAACTCGAAACCAGCACGACGACACCCGTTAAAAGGCCGTAAATCGTTCAAGTGTCGATAAACGAACCACCGGACAAGGCCAGGCCCGTTCGAGTGTGGCAGCCCCAAAATCGGATCGAGGCACCATTGTAAACATTGACTGACAGACGCACGCACGCAGCGATGCGATGCTGTCAACTGTCAACCTGAACTCTGCTGGGACTGTTTGCCTGTCTCACCTTTCCACTTGAGATGGTTTCCTTGAGAGGTTCGGGCCGAGGTGCAAGTGCTGTTTGCAGGCGTTAGTTTTACGACGTCGGTTGGGGATCCACTTTAGCCATGACGAATGTCCAACAGGTTGGGTGAGTGGTTTCATTTGAGTTGTTTCACGTTTAAGGAAGCTCAATTCACGAATTCTGTGTGGACGAACGAGTATGAACTTAAAAAACACACATAATTTCAAAGAGTGTTATGTATAGTCGTACTCTCATGATTTAAAGTTTGAGCTACGCTTTTGAAGTTCTTGGAAAATAAATCAACACCTTATTTTTGGTAAATTTTTCACACGCTACTCAGACAAACAAGATCAAAGCTTTTAGAAACATAAAATTAACAAATGAAGTATTAATATTTTTATCTGAAATAACAGTTTTGAAAATGTTATACTTCCATAACTGGGCCGGAGAGAGCTATGTTATGTTAAATTCAGCGTCAATATGTTAAATTCAGCGTCAATAATTCATTTGTTTCGCATATTGCATACTTCTGGGCGGATTGATCATATTTTTACCTCAAAGTATGTAATTTACACTACAAAAAACAGAAATGAATAATGAACTGGCTATCTAAGCATACATCAGTCTCTGATAAACCGTTTCACGGTTCCATTTGCATACTGATGCAAACGAGGTAAATTTGTCTTATTCTAACCTGAATAAATAACTTTTATCAATGCAGTATGCACGGTTTGATTGCTTATTTTAATTGATGTTGTCGAAAAATAAACAAAATTCTCCGAACCTGCCTCTGGCCCAGCGAGACAATTTCTTTAAACTAAACTAAACGCATGAGTTTTTGGAACGCCAGACTAAACACCGGTTTTCGTCGCGAAACCTTAAAATAGGAACTTAAAATCGATAGAAACGATACACCCGTTTCGCGAGAAGGATGTTTCGGACTCATTGTTCCTCGGCTTTCCTTTGGCAGATTTTTTCTTTCGTCGTTAGGGAGAGAGAAAGAGATAGAGATGAAGAGAACAAAAACCAACGCAAACAAACCACACACACACACACACACACACACACACAC
>KZ071443.1:62123-78137 GCA_002091845.1 Anopheles cracens | reverse complement strand
CTAAATAAAATTAGTTTTTTTCTTTCGTGAAGCGGGTTTATGTGAAGAGCAGCAAAACGCCTAAAAGTATGCAATTGTATGTATTTTTCGCATGCTTTGTTATATCGCTGTTGTTTACATCTTTTAAATCTTGTTTAATTCCGTTTTCTGTCTAAAGTGCTATCATTAGTAAACCAACCAGTCTAAGTTGCGGCTAATTAATTTTATATTAAAAATACTTTGAATAATTCGATAATGTTTCTAATAATTAATTTAATCTTGAACCTATGTGACAATGAGTTCCATTGAAATTGCCAACTAAAATAAAATAGAGTTTAATAATTGTGCTGTTTATAATAATAAATAATAAAGCATCTATCGGCCTCAACGCCTCGTGCAAGGAAATTGTTCAAAATCATCCAAACTTCTTCCCCACCAGAGTGGATGATGAGAGTTGCTCGGCGACCACTTCAAGCACCTAAAATTGCTTAAAATCTCCCAGCAATGTGCAATCCACGCCAGCTGTTGCGCTTTCCGTACTCAAAAGTGCTTCGTCTGTTCGTACAAATCTCTCTCTCACACACACACACAGTTGCAAACACTCTTGAACCTTTAGGAAAGATGCACGGAACGTGCCCCGAAAAAAAAAAGAGAACGACGCGCTGGCTGAGAATTTTAAGGATTTTATTCAATCTCTCCATCCTGCTTGCACCACCCCGTTCGCTACGGTTTCGATTTGCATCTCTTTCCGCGTTTTGCGCATCGCCCATACCGTACGCTGCTTTGCATTACGATCTGGCGAAAACATACGACACACGAACCTGTGGCTGTTCGGAAGCCAGCGAGCAACGAGAAACCACCGCTTTCGCCAGCCGCCGCAGCGCGGAGAAATGCAAACTATTCTTACTGCCATTTCCGCTCCTCGGGTTGCACCGTTACTTCGTTACGGTGGAGGGTGTTTTTTGTTGTACGCTGTTGACGGTTCCGTTCCTCCTTTTGTTCGTGCTCAGAAATGCCACAGGTATTTTTTTTTGTTTTTTTTGGTGCCTCTTTCCAATCGGGTTTCGTGCAAGGACGGATTTTTGTTGTACGTTTTTTCGGTCACGGTTGTTGCACGATGCAGCCAGTTTCCGGTTGGAATGTGAGAGTGGGAAACCGGTCCGAAGGAGGGCAGGCAACATGTTCGGCCCAAGGACACAATCGGGATCGTTGCGGCCTGGCGGAAGCTGCCTCGCGGAGCAGGTTGCATCAGGTTGCTAGTTTCGCCTGTTTCCTTTCTCGCTCACACTCGCACTGGGGAGCATGCAATCTCACAGTCGTCCTGTTGCTGCCCGGCTGGCTTTATATCCGGCAGAAACGTTCCCCACGGTACCGAACTTTAATCTAAATCGTGCCCCCCCCCCTCCTTACCCGTCTCGATGCGGTGGAAGCTCCGTTCCAAAGCGAATGTGGCCGTCAGTGGCACACGTTTGCTAGTTTCATTATTGGTTCGTTTTCTTCTTCCACCCGCTCTCCAAACCGCCCGAATGGCATGTCATTTTGTGCTTTGTGTGTAGAACGTATTCCATCTAGCGGGAGCAACTTGTTGAAAATTGAAATTTTTACACATCCCCTGCGCACCGCGACTTCACCGGGCGCTTCATCCAGCGTGGCGTGCTTTCTGACCCCGAACGTTCTAGTGCTGGGAGTGGGAAGGGGGCATCGTTCTCCCTTCTTCCAGCACACCGCGAACGTCGCCACGACGTACTCGGCAAAATGTGACGTACGCGATGTCGTTTTGGCGGAAGCTTTCGTTCCGCAGCCCGAAACAAGGACCTCTCCCATCCGTCCGTGCGAGTCAGGTGTCACGAGCGTCAAGGGGGGGGGGGGCACGCCGCCATTGTTGGTGGTTTGATTCCGCACTGCCGGCAGCGTGTCCCCGTGTGCTATCTTTAGACGGCACTGTTGTGGAGTATGTGCCACTGGTGAATGTCGGTAAATTCCTTGCGGCAACAGCTGTACCTAACGCCTGTTTTGCTGTTTCGCGTGCAGACCTGTTTTTCCGCCAACCCACGACGTGCACGTGCCGATGCCTGGAGCAGCAACAATGTCCTCCAAAGACAGGACGCGCCGCCCTGGAACTGAATCCGAAGAATGTGCTTTCGCTTAAACTTTCCCGCAGCAGCAAACTCAGGCAAGCTCACGTTAGAACGTTCCCCGATGACAGTGCTGAGTAAGGGTGACTGTATGCGTGTTATTCAGGTGTTGTACAGCATCTTGATTTTAGTTCTATACACAAACAGTTAAAATTTGCTCAATTGTTTAACCACGAGGCGCTAATAAACAAATCAGCCTGAAAGTATGCAATTCAGTGGCATTTTCATTAGAAAATGGTTTAAAAATCATTCTCACGCTGGATACACTTTGTCAGCAGGGTTTTCGGTTGCGAAACGTCTGGTGTATGGTGCCCATTCTCCAACTCTGCCGGCTAAACGACTGACGTGTAAGTTTTCCGAAATAAATGACTTCAAATGGGGCGGAGGTGGTTCGACTCTAATTTCCTTCGACACAGTGTGGATTGTTCCGGGAAGAGCTAACATGCCCGGCCGTATATATGTGTGTGTGTGTGTGTGTGTGTTTCGGTAACATATGGAGCAATTTATAACCTCCACTCTTAATCCACCCGCGGGAACGTCGCCAACGGAGCTGCTTTTTATCCCTCTCCCAGGACCGTTCTATCGATCCGCAAGGACACGATCGATGTTTTGCCGTCGGCGTGCTTGCAGTTGCGTCGTCTGATTCGAAACCGAACACTGGCACATAAGATCGAGCGGCGCAGCTTTAACCGCGCTCAAGCACCGTGGGAAAAGCACCCATTAAGTCGAGCGTCGGGCGCGAAAGAAGGGAGGAAAATTTGCATTTGCCCAGCCACCGTGCGGAGACAAAACAAAAACCGTGGAGTTTCCGGCGCAAATGCGCAAAGAAAACCGGGACACCGTGAAAACAGGAAAATTAAATTGAAATCCATATATTTCGCTGACGCTTCGGGGCCGTGCGGGAAATCGGAACCAGACGGGTTTTCTCCGCTGGAAACTCGTTATCGATCAGCGCCCCGGATCGGGTTTTTCCTTCGGCCGGCAGACGGTGAAAAACCCCCGATGCCGCTGGTCCGCGCGCACAAAACATTTATCCTGCTGACTGTGCTCATTTACAATTGGCTTCGAACAGCATCCAGCCGGCTTTGGAGACGGACGAGAGTCCCGAAGCGGGAGAGAGAGATAGAGCGAACCTTTAAAAAACCTTTGTCCGGAAACATCTTTTCCGATTTTCAGATTAAAATGAATCTTTCACAGGGGCAGGAGAGGGTTTTTGCTTTGAAGCCAACGACGTTTTTCGCGACTGTGGTAAAAAGGGTTTGCCTGAAATTAGTCCCGAAGCGGGAGAGAGAGATAGAGCGAACCTTTAAAAAACCTTTGTCCGGAAACATCTTTTCCGATTTTCAGATTAAAATGAATCTTTCACAGGGGCAGGAGAGGGTTTTTGCTTTGAAGCCAACGACGTTTTTCGCGACTGTGGTAAAAAGGGTTTGCCTGAAATTCGTCGTTGGCTGAAGTGAACCAGCCGGAAAATGCAAATTTTCCTCCCGGAAAGCGCCCACCACCAGCAATCTCGGGCCGCGCACTAGTTAGCTATCACCGGGAAGCGACGTCGGCTCGGAGAGGACGTCTTGTTTCAAATTATAATCCCGGTGGCAGCGGGAAGGCGCACTTGAAGGAATGCTCTAATCCACAAACGTCGATGCATGATTAATGCAATACCCTTCCAAAGGGCAGGACGCTGAACGGTTCTGCCCGGGCTGCTCGGGCGCTGCCTCCCTCCCGGCAGATGGGTATAATTTATTCCAATTAATTAAAATGCCAAATAGGGATATGGCGAGACGGCAGTGGCAGGCTGCTCTGTTTGTATAAGCTCCCGGAAAAGGACGGAATCCCCTTGCGAGAAGGGGATTGAGTCATCGTTCCGGAGGTTAATGTCATCCAGCAGGAAGGATCATCGCAGAGAGCGAGTGATAGTTTACTCGTCTGCTCGAGTGGGGATTCTTGTTTATTACGGTTCTTTTATTTCGCTAAAAGCCTGCTCTCATCTCCATGTCCTAACCGAAGTTTGGTGAAACTTCAATCTTGCGCACTATTTGAGGTTAAATAAAATACCTCGAGTGAGCGTTTGATTTGCAAACAAACCGCTTATCTTTGCAATGCGTCAACCAACACTCGATTAAACCCTTTCCCGTTCGGCCAGATTTCCAAGTGGAAGGATGGAAAATGCCAACATTTCGCGCGGCGGGCCGATTAGTATCGAGCATTTCCACGTCACGGAATGTCACACAGTGGAGAGTGAGAGAGAGAGAGAGAGAAGGAGAGAGAGAGAGGAAGGGAAA
The DNA here is from genome assembly GCA_002091845.1 of Anopheles cracens. Taxonomy (NCBI): domain Eukaryota; kingdom Metazoa; phylum Arthropoda; class Insecta; order Diptera; family Culicidae; genus Anopheles; species Anopheles cracens. The sequence continues at coordinate 73,741 of KZ071443.1, read as the reverse complement.
GACAGCAAGGATAACATACAAAATTGCTCCTGTCAGTGCGGTTGATTGGCGCACATTTGACGCTGACGTTTCGTAGGTCGGAAAAACGGGGCCAAGGGACGCACACGCTCCTAATCCGATCCGCGACCGCGTGAAGCAGGGGCGAAACGCGAAAACTGTACGCGCCACGCGGGGGTGGGCGCGATGAGTTATTAATGCCCACCGCCCTGCTCCAACGTGCGTTCCACGTCCGACGTCCGACATCCGGGCTGAGTCGCGTTTCATCAAAATAAACAAAAAAAGGCTCAACCCATCCCACTGTGGCCGGTATTGTGCCGTGCTCCTGGTGAGCGTTTTCCGCACCACTACTGACGGTGGAAATGGCGCTGTGGCAACTATGGCGAATCAAGTAATCCCATCACACACGATTGCTGCGCCAGCAGCAGCAACAAACAAAAAAAGAAGCACACACACAGTGGCCAGCAACAGGAGCAAATGAAATAGTTCCCGTATGGAAAAGGATAATCTCAGCTGAAAGGACTCTCGGGGCTCGAGCGGACAAACGAGCGAAGGGTGGGGGGGTTTGTTTGTCCATTAGTGAAAGGGATGCTAAATCAACACGAGCGTGTCTCCTGCTTGGGCCTTCCCGGGGGCCAGCCTTGCCTTCCCGTTTTTGACCGAATTTAACCACCTGGTGCTGGTCTTTGGCGCGTTTCGGGCCGGGCGGGCCGTTTTGGTTTTCTCACCCCCTCCCCCTCCCAGTGGACACGCGGAAAATGTGCCAGAACCGCCCGGACGTGCAGCGCGACGATGATGATTATCGAATCGCCGAACGGGGACAGCGTGCGATGACTGTCTGCCACCTGCTGCGGAGCTTGCGGCAGAAGCCGGCTGCCGATTGAGGCCAAAAGCGAACGAGAGGAAGAGAGAGTCACACACACACACACACACACACACACACACGACCGGTGGAATCATTTCTCGCAATCGATGGAATCAAAATAATGCCAAATGGATGGTCGCTGGATGGCGATTGGGATGAAAAAAGCACATACACATACCGAGCCTTGAGCACTCGTGTTTGTGAGCTATAATTAAACCAAACACCGTGCCGCGATCCTGATGATGATGATGATGGTGGCGGCGTTGGTGGTTGGATATCCCCATCGCGACCGTTCTTGTCCTCGACGCAATCCCCAGTCTCCTTGGTGTGTCAATTTGTGTGTTTTTATTTGCGTTACCTTATAGCCAAACACACCGACACATTGCAAATGGACAGTTGGTTTCACGTTCCAAATTCGTCGTTGGCTGAAGTGAACCAGCCGGAAAATGCAAATTTTCCTCCCGGAAAGCGCCCACCACCAGCAATCTCGGGCCGCGCACTAGTTAGCTATCACCGGGAAGCGACGTCGGCTCGGAGAGGACGTCTTGTTTCAAATTATAATCCCGGTGGCAGCGGGAAGGCGCACTTGAAGGAATGCTCTAATCCACAAACGTCGATGCATGATTAATGCAATACCCTTCCAAAGGGCAGGACGCTGAACGGTTCTGCCCGGGCTGCTCGGGCGCTGCCTCCCTCCCGGCAGATGGGTATAATTTATTCCAATTAATTAAAATGCCAAATAGGGATATGGCGAGACGGCAGTGGCAGGCTGCTCTGTTTGTATAAGCTGCCGGAAAAGGACGGAATCCCCTTGCGAGAAGGGGATTGAGTCATCGTTCCGGAGGTTAATGTCATCCAGCAGGAAGGATCATCGCAGAGAGCGAGTGATAGTTTACTCGTCTGCTCGAGTGGGGATTCTTGTTTATTACGGTTCTTTTATTTCGCTAAAAGCCTGCTCTCATCTCCATGTCCTAACCGAAGTTTGGTGAAACTTCAATCTTGCGCACTATTTGAGGTTAAATAAAATACCTCGAGTGAGCGTTTGATTTGCAAACAAACCGCTTATCTTTGCAATGCGTCAACCAACACTCGATTAAACCCTTTCCCGTTCGGCCAGATTTCCAAGTCAAAGCGCTCGACAAATATCACTCAACCTCCGTGGCAAACATCGAAACTCGAAACCAGCACGACGACACCCGTTAAAAGGCCGTAAATCGTTCAAGTGTCGATAAACGAACCACCGGACAAGGCCAGGCCCGTTCGAGTGTGGCAGCCCCAAAATCGGATCGAGGCACCATTGTAAACATTGACTGACAGACGCACGCACGCAGCGATGCGATGCTGTCAACTGTCAACCTGAACTCTGCTGGGACTGTTTGCCTGTCTCACCTTTCCACTTGAGATGGTTTCCTTGAGAGGTTCGGGCCGAGGTGCAAGTGCTGTTTGCAGGCGTTAGTTTTACGACGTCGGTTGGGGATCCACTTTAGCCATGACGAATGTCCAACAGGTTGGGTGAGTGGTTTCATTTGAGTTGTTTCACGTTTAAGGAAGCTCAATTCACGAATTCTGTGTGGACGAACGAGTATGAACTTAAAAAACACACATAATTTCAAAGAGTGTTATGTATAGTCGTACTCTCATGATTTAAAGTTTGAGCTACGCTTTTGAAGTTCTTGGAAAATAAATCAACACCTTATTTTTGGTAAATTTTTCACACGCTACTCAGACAAACAAGATCAAAGCTTTTAGAAACATAAAATTAACAAATGAAGTATTAATATTTTTATCTGAAATAACAGTTTTGAAAATGTTATACTTCCATAACTGGGCCGGAGAGAGCTATGTTATGTTAAATTCAGCGTCAATATGTTAAATTCAGCGTCAATAATTCATTTGTTTCGCATATTGCATACTTCTGGGCGGATTGATCATATTTTTACCTCAAAGTATGTAATTTACACTACAAAAAACAGAAATGAATAATGAACTGGCTATCTAAGCATACATCAGTCTCTGATAAACCGTTTCACGGTTCCATTTGCATACTGATGCAAACGAGGTAAATTTGTCTTATTCTAACCTGAATAAATAACTTTTATCAATGCAGTATGCACGGTTTGATTGCTTATTTTAATTGATGTTGTCGAAAAATAAACAAAATTCTCCGAACCTGCCTCTGGCCCAGCGAGACAATTTCTTTAAACTAAACTAAACGCATGAGTTTTTGGAACGCCAGACTAAACACCGGTTTTCGTCGCGAAACCTTAAAATAGGAACTTAAAATCGATAGAAACGATACACCCGTTTCGCGAGAAGGATGTTTCGGACTCATTGTTCCTCGGCTTTCCTTTGGCAGATTTTTTCTTTCGTCGTTAGGGAGAGAGAAAGAGATAGAGATGAAGAGAACAAAAACCAACGCAAACAAACCACACACACACACACACACACACACACACACTTCAAAAAGCACACATCACTAGTCAGGCTGGCTGAAATTTCACACGCAACGCCCATGGCCCCAAACCACAGCGAAGAGAGCCCACGCATCCCGCTCGCATCGAACGCTGTCATCGCCGTGGAAACGTGGACCGGTCCTGCCTTTATTTCACGCCCGTCTCTCCAACCCACCCGGAGCTACCGTTTCGTTTGACGAAATATATATTTTCGCGAACCAATAATGGCTCGAAACGAGATTGATTGATTCGTTTTCTTAATGATTTTTTTTGCGCTCTGCCATTGCCGAAACGCGGCCTGCTTTTTTGCGGCACCGCGATGGATCTTCGGCAAAAGAAGGCGGTGAAGGCGACCGGCGTCGGCTTTCCTGTTGACTTTCGCACAATCACGTGGTTTTGTCCGTGCGGCCGTGGTCGGCAAAGCTCCCCAATTCGTCGAGAACAATGCTGATGCGCTGCGGGAAAAGGAACGGAGAAAGATTCCGGGCGGAACAGTTTCCTTCAGCGCGAGCTTATCGTACGCTTCGCGCCATTGTGCGCCGACCGTATCGGTTACTGTCCATCGATAACAAAAACCGCGTTTTATTTTCCTGCCCGGTCCCGCTCTTGATGGACTTTTCGCTTATCCTTCTTCTCGCCTTGCCCCACGAAAATGTGCCTTTGTTGTCAGCAGGACATCGTACAATGGCTACTTCTGTGTGTTTGTGTGCGTGTGTTGTATCTTGTTTCTCCTTTCTTCGCCAGCTCCTCCCGGTGAAAGCATCGTTCAGTGACTCGTACTTTATTGTTTCCTTCGAACACACACACACTCAGCCAGGCCACCCAGAGTCAGATCGATCGATCGATTGTGGTGGTATATCGATATGGATTGATGATGAACGCCCCGTCCCGGAGTGGGACGGGCAGGGACGCCTTCCGATCCGAACGATTGTTTCCTTATCGCGAGAAAGAGCGAACCACGGGAACAAAACAATAAAACGAAAGGCGCCTTAGTGCCTGTGCCGAATCAACAGTGCGCCACGTGTGCCGTCGAAGAAGACGGCGCGCCGCAGCCACAAACAAGATGACAAAGTGGAACCACCATTGTGTGTGTGTGTGTGTGTGTTCGTGAGTATGGCTGATAGCTTTCTTTCGTCCTGAAAGTCATGATGAATTTGTTCTTCACGAACTGTTTTTTTTTTATGCCCATTGTATCCGATTTTGTTTTGCCTGCCTGTTGTAACGTCGATTCTAAAGTGATTTTGGAGTTTACGGATACATTTAATTTCGAGGACAATAAGAAAACGCGGGGCGTTATTTTTGAGGTCACTCACTTTGGGGTTCTCTCATCGTCCTCATCTCGTCTTTATCGTTACTTTGAGCGTACAACTTGGTTGGCTCAAGTTTTGTTCGATTCTGTCTCTTTTTATGTTTTAAACATGTTATTTCACATTTTAAATATGTCTCATGGAAATAAACGGTGAGGTATTTTTGAAGATATTAGGAACATAAAAGATGAAGAAAAACTTGCACTTTTTTGTGAAGGCTATCTTTTCAAAGAACTAGTATGCACTATTTCTATTTCAAAGAACTATTTCTCTTCAATTGTTAAACAGTCACAATAGGCCATTGATTCAAATTTCAACTTGTGGGGATTGAAACTTTAAGATAAGACTGTCATAAAACCAGTTATTAGAACGTTCCAAGCCTTGTGAGAAACTTCCTCAACATATTCCTAAAACCATGGGAAACCCTGTACAATAGCAAAACACCAAGATCACTCACCAGCCCAGTGCTTTGGGAGTAGAATGGATACTAAGGATGGATGCTAAGGTTGTGGCCACTGGATCACATTTTGGATGAAGCTGTCCGTTGCTTCCAGATGGTTTGGGAACCATTTAAAGCTCCTCCAACACAACAAGCAACATCAACAGCACACAGTACCAACAAGTACATTTCCCCCGCTGTGAAATGGCGAAATTTACTACCCATCACCGGACGCCCGAAATAGGCTTCCGTAATCAAGAAGATGATAAAAGTCATCGGGACGATAAAACGGAGCAAACGAAGAGAGTGGTGAAGGGAAGGGTGGAACGAACGAAAAAAAAAACACATCAAAACCGTGTCGATGTCCTCTTTCCGAAAGTCATAAACGGGAGAGGCATTCGTGCCGTTAAGCCGATAGTGATGAGTGAAACAAAATGAAGATATCATCGCAACGACGCTCGCTGGAAATCTTCCCTGGCGATTCTAATGCAACTCCTCGGTTTCGGGTTCGTGCTGGCGGTGGGAGAAGAACCTGCGCGGGGGGAAATCGTTTTGTGCTTCCGGAATTACTGGCTTCGCAATCGGGATCGCCACGCCGGGGGTGGATGAGATATCATTTCGCACCCGGCAACCCGGCAGGAATTGTCCTCTGGACACCGGTAAAGGACATTAGCGCGGAGCAGGAGAAGACCAGAGCAGAAGAAGCAAAAAACAATCCGGGAATGTTAGAATCAAAGAAATAAAAGGGAGAAAGGCACACTGCGAGCCACGCGGGACCACGACAACCGCATTCCGCTATTGATTATTCAATGAGGATCAAATTGTCATTGAAAATATCCATTAATTCTTCGGCCAAGTGCGGGTGCGAGGGTTTTTTTCTCCTCCACGTGGCCAGTGGGATATTTCTCTCACGGCGAACCGATAGCTCATCATAATCAGCATCATTACCGGAGCGAGGCCTACTGCGTTTTTTCATCGTAAATCGTGTGCAAGGTGTTTTCATGCAGCGAACATACAGTTGATCACCTAACGAATGGTACAAGATAAATTTTTGCGAAAGCGATAAGATATTTGGATCAATTCTTCTCTAAATTCAAAGCAAAACATTGATAGCGAAGCAAATAACTCATTCATTAAGTAATAATTATGAAGCATTGAATGTATTCCATATAATTGGACACTTATGACTATCTACGAAACTATTTATGAAGCTATTTACGAAGCATGACAAATTTGATATGAGATTGATCTAGAAGATTCAAAAATTCCAAAGATATAATGTAAAATGCTCTAAGATATGGTAGATCGCTTGTTTTGGGCGATATGCTTAATAACATTACAACTACAATCTTATGGTAAAACTAGAAGATTATAAAAATTTCATATTTTTTCGTTCCAAACAAAGAATGTCTGGAAACAACTTGGATGCAATATGGAGCAGGTTGAATTTACCTTTACAAACAAAAAGACTCCCGTGTACCAAACCTGTCATGAGCCACTGTACGTTTCTCGAGACGACTGCTCTAGAATCCACACCGCAAGGACGCAAATAACTTCGACGAGGGTGTGGTGAAAAATCTCAACGTACAGAGATAGAGAGAGAGTGAGCAAGAGAAAAAAAAACCCTGAGCCGATCAGGAAAACCGACCTGGCTTGCGGATTTGGGGTTGGGGATAAATATCGGCATCGTTTTCGGAACGATTGATGAGCTTGACTTTTTTTTCTTCTCTGCCGCGTCTCGTCTCCGTGCGACGGACGCTCGAAGGATACTTGATGTGTTCGATGGGCCACGTCACGTGATACCGCCTGCTGTGGTTTCGTTACGTTTTTTTTTTCGCTCTTCCTTTGCTGCCCAGTATAAAGACATCCTCCGGTCGCATGGCTGGTAAGTACCCATTGACGAGGTCGCAACAGGAATCTTCAAAGCCGAAGCCAACGTCCCTGGTGCGTCCACCAGCGTACGATACGATACGGTGCTGGTGTGGGGGCTTTTTTTCCTCTCGCCGTTGTTGTTCCTTACCATTTCTTTGTCTCGCGGTCTTGTTGCGCGCCTGGGAAGACTTTTATGTGCGCTTCGTTTGCGGTAATCGAGTCGGTGGAATTAAGAATTTCGGTATCAGGTTCCTATGGCTCTTGTGTGTGTATGTGTGTCTGTGTCAGAAGTGCTGTTGAATTGCGTGAGATAATATTTTCGTTTCAAGCTGGCGATTCCTTCTTCGGAGCGGCATGGCGAAGCGATTTTTGCGATACGAACACATCCTTAAAGATGAAAACGATAGAGACACTCCGGTGCACTAATTCGCTGTGTTCTCTTTAAACGAAACAAGAGCATCACTTGCGTGCGTCACGTGCGCGCGAAGAAAGGATCGAAAAATCAATGTCCTCCTCCAACGCCTCCGGAGCCCGGGGTCCGTATCGTATCCCGGCGCTAACGATTTCCATTCCGATTAATGGCCAAATAATACACATTTTCGATGCGTCATAATCGCTTCATCGATAAGACTTAATGACCGGCCTAACGATGTTGGCCCCTCCGAGCCGGGCTCCACATCAAAAGGCTCGACGGCTCCCGAGGCGTTCCCGTCTAATCTGCCACGGGATCAACGGCTAACGACCACCACAACAGCCCGGGCACGAACCGGGGGGGAACGGAACTGGCCACACCGGTTCATTACCTCTCGCATCGAAAACATCGAAATGGGAAAAGTCCGGTCATTTCAAGATGCTGGCCGTTGCAGGCACTCCGAAGGTATGAAATTGATAACATGACCTCCGTCTTGTTCGTCCCTGTTCGGAACTGGAGAGCTTGTTGCAGTTCTCACCTTCTTTCGTGCGAAGACAGACGGACGGAGTAGCTCCGGTATCATTAGAAGCAATCCCGCTTCTCCGGGCTGCAAAGTTTTCGTCCTGTCCTGCCCTGCTTGCTGCCTGCTGCCATCTGCAACGGGTGCGTACATGTATTTAATTAAAACCTTTATCGGGCAGACTTTCTCCCGCTGCTCCGTGTCCTGTGGCAGGTGAGCGCACGTAACTACCGGCACTGGAAGCTCCTTGCGACGCGCAGGATTGGTAACAGGTGGACGCTACTTGCTACTCCGGGGCACTGTAGTGTCCGGGGTGGCATTGTGCGCCAGATTATATGTATACAAGTTTATCAGTGTTATTTCAAGCGCTTTCAGTGCCCCGTTGTATCCAATTATTATTATGCACTCCGTAGCGGAATGGACAGCAGCTCGTTCCGTGCCGTTGCTAATGCTTCCTGTTATCCTGTCTGCAGGCGTGAGTGTGTGTGTCGGTATGTCTATGTGAGGGAATGGATTTTCCACAAAAGCAGGAATTTGATACCGTTCGTTTAAACTTTCTCGCAGCAGCCGAAAAATCTCGATCCCATTCTTCGTGCGTCTTGCTGGAAGCAGCTTTAAGCAGATTTCATTGCAAGTGTTAGAATGGGGCCCATAAGTGGCGGAAGCTCCTTCAGGAGAGAGCGAGCGAGTGAGCGTAAGTAAGCAACAAGACAGCGCTGATGACGGTGCCAGCTGGGATGGCTGTGGCAAGGGCTCGAGTCACCAGGAACGCCAGCTGCAGCGTTCCCAATCCACCTCCATGTGCTGTGGATCTCGTTCGGAAGCATTTTCTTTAAAATAACGTCCCACAAACTATGCTCCACCACGCTTGTACGAAATGGCGCAGCACTAGTTGCACTGCTGCAGCACCAGCACCAGCAGCTGCCAAAGTTCTTCCGGTCTTTTAGTAATTTTTCGTTTTTGTCTGGGCCTCGTTGCCACGTAGGGACGTGAAGACGAACTGTAGTGTCTTTTGTGTGGAAAGGACAGACACACGCCCCGCCGGGAAGAAGAATGGGAAGCAGGTTGGGAGAGTATTTTGGCACCGAGATTGTGCCACTCGAGCACTCATCGTTCCCTTTTCTTTTCAAGAAGTCGGTCCCGTCCGCCCAACGGCAACAGCGTGCGAACTTCCACTTGCCGGATGAACTTTGGGACCGTTGCCGTCTCTGGGTTTGGGGTTTAGAACGAGAACGTTCTCTCTTTCTGTACTGCTCTCACACTCCTTCAAGTGTGGGGGGGGGGTAATGATGATGCTGCTGCTGATGGCGAAGAAGATCCCGACGCTGATCGGATAGGACGCATACACACCAAGAGCCTTGCATCACTTCCGGCTGGCTGATTTCGCCTCACTGTGTGTGAGAGCGCTCCCCAACGGAAGGGAAGCTTTTTCGGATCGATGAAGAGAATCCAGTTCAGCCGGTACGGTACTGCAATAATTCTTCTGCAGACTTCTGCTCCTTTCCTTTGGACCGGCTCGGTGCTGAATCCTTTTTTGTTCGAGGAGGGGGGTTTGTTCGGGACGGGCCCCGTTTGAAGAATTTATGGCGACGGCGCGCGCCCAGCCACCGGCCAAAGATGTGCTGATCTGATCTATTGGATTACTTGAGAAAGTCCTCGTTATCGTCGGGAGTGGGCGTTGCTGTTGCGCTGGTGTTGGTTTGGGGCGGTGTGGTGAAGGGTTCGCGCGGGCACGCCCGGCCTCGCTGTGATGAAATTCATTCCTCCGCACGGGCGAGGGTACGCATTTAGGCGCATTTAAGATTGATGCTGATTTGGAGATTTTTCTTACTAGAGCACGAGGCACAAAGTTTCAGTTTCACGTTTTTTTTGGGGCCGTTGGAGGGAAGAAATGTGTTGATATTTGAGGATGAAAATGTATTGCCATGTGGTTCACGGTGCACGCAATGGGTTTTAAAGTTTGCATAAGGCAACGTTCTTATGAAACGAGCCGATTGACCAAACGATACATCAGACTCGTGTCCTTTCTTTGGCTTAGATCTTGATATATACTTTTAACTGCTTTAGATATGTTTTGGTTTGACACATTTGGTTAGAAGATATCAACAGTGTAGGTGTTACGTTATGAACGTTCGATCTTTCACTTTGCTTCTTTGTTTATGTGACTATGACTTGGTCGACCTGATAAATCCAGCTCCATAAGATCCATAAGATGAGGTCGTTAGTCTTAGAAGCATAGAGTACAACGTAAATGACCACGTTGACCAACTTTAAGCACACTATGATAAATTAGTTAAGGAGTGTTTAAAGTAATTTATTTATTCTATAATATATTTATTTAGTATTGAGATGATTGTATGACCCTGGTTCTGGGCGTTGTACAACATCTTACTCGTCACCTATTAAAGGCTTAAATTTTATCATAACTGTAAATAATTGAAAATAATTTTAACAAACAAAGAAGTAGAAGCGTTTTTTCTAAGCACACGACTTGATCTGTCCTTGAATAAATTGTTTTATCCACCAAGCTAACATAGTGCAAAGATAACAATGCGCCTAGATGTATGCAATACATATTATTTTTTTAAATCTTTGTCTTGGCGTTGTTTTTCAATCAATAATTACGTTCAATATACGCCAAAAAGGTTCAAATCAGCCCACCGAACAGTATATGAACGAATTTTTACCTATTTTAATAAAAGCTTGTCAGCTAAGTATAAAAACATTCGCAATGAACACTTTCTAGCTGTGGAAAATGTGCGCCTAGGAGTATGCAATCTCAATGCAAAACATTTTTATCAACACAAAAAAAAACGTTTTTTTGATCGCTTTTTACTAAAAATTGCCCAGTGGATGAAACAGCTTCCCTAATTGACACACAATGAGCGATTAGTTCGGAGATTGAATTTAGTTCGTCGATCGCTGGAAATAGCAACGGATTGCACAATCGAACAAAACAAAGCGAAAACAAACGGGGCGGAAAGTGAAAATTGACGTTTAAAATCCCTTTCCCACCTGGCGAATGGGGACACACATACCTGGAGGGTTGCGATTTTTTTTTGCATCCTCGAAACCACCGCTTAAGCATGAAAAACGCCGGTGAAAAACGTATTAGTGCGTCTGGCTCAGTGTATAACTTTTTGTTTTCTCTGCCAACGTTTCGTTGCCGTGGACAAAATCAATTTGCACGCACTGTTTTATATTGCGCGTTTTATCTAGTCCGCCAGCTTGATTACACTCCATCCCGCTCGAGTCGTAGCAGGCTCTGATGGAACCAAATCCCAGCTCAGTCTCTGTTTTTGTGCCACTTTAGACCAGCTTTAAAAATGAGTGGCTAATGTTTTTGCTTTTCTCTGTACCTGAAGCTCTGCTGGTCTGTCGCTAGGAGGAAAACGCACACAAACACACATGCAATAGTGCCCATAAAATTGAGCAGAAAATAAAGCGTGCAAAATGCAACAACGCAGAACGCATAATGCCGCTTGCTTTGCCGGCTAGTGCGTCCACAACTCGAACAAACAAATCTACTCCACAAACCCCTTTTTTTCTCTCTCTTCGCTTTCAATATGTCACTGCGAATGTAGTATTGCTAGCTTTTTGTTTGTTAGTTAGCCACATAAAAAAAACCATACCCCACCCAAACCACAGCCGACAGTCGTATTAATCCATTTCCACTGCAGAGCGCGCGCGTTTGGCGCAAAACCGGTCAAGCCGCGCGTTACGCGTTTCTGCTGCAGTGCCATTTACGATTAC
>KZ071443.1:37629-50751 GCA_002091845.1 Anopheles cracens | reverse complement strand
AACACAACTATAAATCCAATTTTGAAGTCGATTTAGGAGCGTTTTAATGAACCGCAGCGCAGCAGTTGCTGCAAACAAAACCAACAGTCATCTAAACACGTAGCGCTATGATACTTTTCCGTAGATCAGTCCATTCTTTTCTCACGCATAAAGGTATATATATATTTGAAGAAAAAGCAAAACGTATATGACAACAAAGTTAAATATTATCGAGCCATTCTTGATTGCAGCTTGTCCAGATTTGCAATGAAATGTTTTAACGAGTGCGACGAATGATGAAACTCTGTGGTAGAGTTAGTGAGCAGACAGAACAAAACATATTTTTATACTACACTGCAAATTCGCTGCAACTCCGAGCAAAAGGTGTTGGCTTTCGGACAATGATCACACTGGCCGCTGATGCAAACTCTGCAAGTGCGGCTTCAACGAAATTGTTTCTGTTTTATTAATCGTGTAAAAAAAAGATACTGTATAAAGAACTTTAACGAAAGCCAACGAACACAAATTGTAACAACTCATCGAGCAGAGCGGGCTCACAGAAGAAAACCTGTGAGCGGATTGTTTAAAAGCGTACCGAATTATAACAGTAGCAACGACAGCAAACAAAAGGCGTAGGTTGAGCTGTTTCAACACATACTTCTATGATATAAAAACCACAAGAAAAAACAAACAACAAACAAACACAACGCATAATACAGACACACCCTACAGACGCAAAACAAACGCAAATATTATATTAAATTATTATATATTGTATTGTATTATTATTATATTATCGGATTGATTGATTACACTTATTGATAGTGCCGAGGCGGAGGCGCGGAAAACAGAAATGGATGAAATATAGTGAAAAACAAAACCAACAAAAGCCCGTTTTGAAAAACCGTTTATAAAAGCAAACCGACCGGCGTGTGAGTGCGTTTCATTTATTTGTCGCTTTGCTTTCGTGTCGTTCACACTTGTTATTGTTTTGTTTCATTTCGCTTTCTTTCTTCTACTTTGGTTCCCAGTTTTCGTACGCGTTTGGGTCGATGGAAAAAGGGGCGGATGAGCTGTTTCAACACATACTTCTATGATATAAAAACCACAAGAAAACAACAAACAACAAACAAACACAACGCATAATACAGACACACCCTACAGACGCAAAACAAACGCAAATATTATATTAAATTATTATATATTGTATTGTATTATTATTATATTATCGGATTGATTGATTACACTTATTGATAGTGCCGAGGCGGAGGCGCGGAAAACAGAAATGGATGAAATATAGTGAAAAACAAAACCAACAAAAGCCCGATTTGAAAAGCCGTTTATAAAAGCAAACCGACCGGCGTGTGAGTGCGTTTCATTTATTTGTCGCTTTGCTTTCGTGTCGTTCGCACTTGTTATTGTTTTGTTTCATTTCGCTTTCTTTCTTCTACTTTGGTTCCCAGTTTTCGTCCGCGTTTGGGTCGATGGAAAAAGGGGCGGATCGGAAAGAAAAGTTCGCACCGGAAAGAAAACGCAAAAGCGGCGTAGAAGAGCTCAAACGATTGAGATTTTGACGGCAAAAAAATTGATTCACTTTCGAGTTTTCCGGTAAGTAAGCGCGGGCTGGAAGAACAGCGCGGTTTGATTATTCAAAATTTATTTCAAGAACATACTCAAAATTGCACGGTTTGGCTATGTTTGCGCTTAGTTCAGAAAAGTTATGCAGACGAATTTGCTTGCAACGTGTAGAGTGTCCTTTTGCTTACATTTTAAAAATATTGAACATTGAACAACAAAATTTGTTGTTACTCAAACGAAGTAAGCAAATTCGTCAGTTACTCAAACAAATTTTCAAAGAACGCTTTTTGTCAAAGGTTTTATTCATGATACAGCAAAAAAACCTTAAGAAACGAATGGAAGTGAATCGGTGCAATGTTCCTAATAGCAAAAAATAGTGTAACTTGTAGAAAAAAAGCATAAATACGTTCTAACTAACTATTATGCAAATAGCAAAGTAGGCTAACATTTTCCAGTAGACTGTAACTCAAAAAAGAAATGGTTTGTTTCTTCTTATATTGTGTTCCTGCCAGTTCTTTGCCTTAGTTCGTTTGGAATTATTTCAAATATTTGCGCTTGTACAACCTTCGCTAAACACTAACACACACACACACACACGCTACACCTACCAAACACGATTCTCATAAAATGGAAACCGAGTCCGAATTGAGGCTCTCCACTAGCAAGCATGTCCTTACGGGAGCCGTAGAACTTCATCAGCATAATTATGCCTCAAACACGGCGTCTTTGTCAAAACTTTAACCCATCACCCAGCGCCATTGTTCGATGATACAAACTTCCTTTCAAAACACCGCCCGCGATGGCGACGCGCGTGCTTTGATGAGGCGAAGGCCTCCCCTTCTCCGTTGTTGGTTTCTCTCCCTCTCTCCCTCCCTCCAAAAGTATCTATTATTGCAAGCTTTTAATTGTGCACCGGGATGAGACGCAACACTTGACGCGCTCCATGGAACGTTCACATGTGCCATGGGAAAACTGTCAGGAGTTGATCGGAAGGAACGCAGGAAGCCTTCTAATTTATGAAAGCTCTACCGAAATTGATTGACATTAGAAAGGGAGCGAGTGTGTGTGTGCGCCCGTCCTTTGTTTAAGCCACCTTTCCCGGGGAAACCGACTAAATCCTGTCCTGAAATATGAAGCTACTTAAAGTTTCGGATTAAGCACCCGGAGGGATACTCACGAACGTGCATTATTGGAAGGCTGCTATCGCTGCTGATATGCTCATCGCTCCCCCATCGCGAGATGACTAAACTGGAGGCTGGGAGGATGGAGGGCTGGGACCAATGCCATCACCTCCGGTTGTTGGAGGACAGGACCACCAGGGCCCGTCCACACACTCTGGATTGCCGGGGAGTCATGATTAATTGTTGATTTTGATCCCGAACCGTAGCCTGAGCGCTGAGCCGCTGTCTCCGTGTGTACTCCGAGTGCACGCCCAAGTTTATGATGCCCCCTGTCTGCCTCACCGTGGGACGGGAGCTGCCTCTCGTAAGTTTCGTGAATAAATGTCGCTACTAATTCGTATTAATTAACTGACTTCCTAAACTTCCCGCCGACGAGCACCCGCGTGAGCAGCCGAGCCCAACCGGGACAACCTATCATTCGGGAGTGACGCGCACTCGTGCCTCATGCCCAGAGAATCGTAGCTGAAGGGGGTGGTAAAACTTTTCGACACGGAGACGGAGATACCACCCTCCCCTCCGTGAAGACGAATGCATCCGCTCGTTCCCTTCTCTTTCGACGCTTCCACGTTGTTAACGAGCAGGCATCAAACCCGGTAATTTATGTGAATTATTGATGACTCAAACATTTGTTTATCGTGTGACGGTGTGACTCCCGTCTTTCGCACTTGGGTGTCGTCGGAAGCGACAGACAGGAGCGTTTGGCTGGGGCCAGGAGACGTCGCTGGCGTCGGCGTCGGTAATTAATTTAGTGTTCTATTAGCTAAATACGAGCGTAGGTGGAGATTCCGAGATTGAGACACCGGGGATCGAGTTGACCGCAAAAGCACCTCCGCAAGGGCCACTCTAATGGGGGCGGGAGGGGGGATTATTGGTACACGGCCTCCACTCCTCGCCCGGTGCTCCATAAATGTCAATTAGCCGCTGTTTCCTTGGTTTCCTCGAGCCCAGTTTCCCGGGAGGTAGATGCTGCTGCTGGCCGTTGTTGCTAAGGTGGTGCTGGTGCTTATCGGATTCCGTTTTCCCGGGACACCCGTTTTTGGCTCCCACGATTAGCCGTTCCCATCGCACCATCTTGGTTTATTTATCGCACACGCTTACATGATCGGGCTATAATTTATGAAGGTCCTGCAAACCGGACCGCAGCAGGCCCAGCAACAGGAAGTAACGCACGCACGCGGTAGTTTTTATCACCCAGCACACGCCAGGCAGGCTGTCTGTCTGTCCGGCCTTAGCTATGGAGGGATGAAGTCATTTCCGGTGGCAGAGTGTGGTTGCGTGGTTGCGTCGGTGGAAACACGCGGGACACAATTGTTTTGTTCACACGCCGTACGCTGAATCGGTCGGTTGGCTTTTGTCGCCGATTAGCAATTATTGCATGACGGCACGCTTCAGATGCCGTACAGTACAGTGAATGTTGCGAGTGTAGGTGGCCACTGTACATGGAGGTTGGCACTGAAGCGTGCTTTTGGCTTTATCAAGTGTTTTTTGTGAAATATTCATGCAATTCTTCATTTTTTTCTAGAATGCTATTAATTCTCTTATAATATACAATTATATAATAATGTCTGCAAACATAGTTAAGTTGAGTTGTTATGAAATTACATAAAAAACAACTTACAGTACCTCAAACTCGAAATTGAACCCTTTGAAATCACACCGACTTTTCGTTTTCCAATGCCCGTTTGTAGTTTTCGCTTACATTTCAACGTAATTTCATGATACATTTTGATAGAGCCATCTGTTGGCATATTAAAAATAATTATTACATAATTTTTAGTCCAAACAACAGTTCAAAACATCCGAAAAATGCGATCAAGTCCCCATTTTCCCTATTCCTTCGTTCCTACTCAAGTATTTTATAGATTAAATTCTTTGTTATTACTATTTTTAACAAACTTAATGACAACTCTATCAAACTAAGTCATAAAAAAGGAAATTATTCTTATCATAGTGCAAAATATGAAATTATTAAAGAAAAACTATAGTTTTATCAAAGAAAAACTAGAATTTTAACCAAAACTAGGTGACACTTGCCAGGAAGAGAGACTATAGGGTCTATTATGAAACTCAAACGGATGAGTGTAACGGAAAATGCGAATTTTCAGTGTACTGTAGTTTCAAACAAATGCCAAACTAAAAACCAAATATGAATTTTATCATGATTAAGCGTTCTATCAACCTTTTCACAATCACTCAAGTTTGTTAAAAATACATAACATCAATAAATTTCCATTTTAATATATAGGTTTTGTTAGAGACTTTTCCGTTTCAGTTTCATAATCGGCCCCTATGATAGTTTTTTCATGTGAAAACCGGTTCCTCCACCACCAAAGTAGCCTCTATTGCCTATATTTATTCATTATTTACATTCTATGTTTTCAAGAGATGCTTTTTTTTACTTAAATAATATTGAAAAACTCATCATCGGCGACTTTAGAGAAATATCGCTTTCTTTAAGCTAAGGTTAGCATTAGTCTTAATTTTAGCTTACATTTTCCTAGAAATTCATGATAAAATTCATCATATTTTTCCTACAGATATGACGTACTTAAGCTTTATTTAAATATTCTCCAATAAAGGTTTCTTTCCACACGCTTCCGAAACCTGATGGGAAAACTTCTCCGATCGAACTCACGGCCATCGGCTTACCAATCGGTTCACTCCATCCGCATTTCCTGCCGCATTGCGTTCACTGCCAACCGCTTTTTTGTGCACTCCTCCTTTGTGCTGATCATCCAAAATAATATATGAACCATTGCTTCGTAGGAAACTTTGCGAGCATCATAATTATAGATATTTTAACATTTAATGCACTCTTGCACCCACATTCGCGCCAGCTCCTGCTCCGTCCAACGTATAGTACCAAATGTGTAATCTTCTTCAAAAGCTCATCAGAGCAGGCGCTTCTCCGTCCTGGCGTATCATACACTCACACATGCATGTGTAAACTTTCGAGAACACTTTTCGAACAAGGATCAAACTCTATCCGTTCCTCGTGCGCTCCCACTCACTCACTCACTCACTCGACCGAT
Organism: Anopheles cracens; assembly: GCA_002091845.1. Classification (NCBI taxonomy): domain Eukaryota; kingdom Metazoa; phylum Arthropoda; class Insecta; order Diptera; family Culicidae; genus Anopheles; species Anopheles cracens. The sequence goes on along the minus strand of KZ071443.1, from coordinate 44,981 downwards.
ATAGAAGGAGCCCGAAAGCGAGCAATCAAATTTCACTTCTGCAGCCACTAATCATCGCCAAACTGCAGACAAAGTGCAATTTAATCCACCCATGCACCCACAAACAGCGCACGCTCCTGTGCCGTCGTCCCAAGCGCTGCAGTTGCATTCGACAATTCCCTTTTTTTAGGCCAATCCCACCCGCCCTCCGGTGAGGCAGCCGATCGATTGGTTTTACGCTGAAGAGTATATTTTGTGGTACATTTTCTGCAAATCCGCAGCCGGAATCCCACCCACTTCCGACAGCACCGAGCTGGGCCGGCTGCACCGGGGGAACGGGACGGTACGCCGTGTGCATCTGCAATGAGCACATTTTCCACCCACACTCACCCGCCCACCACACGGCGTTTGCGAATTCGAGCCAAAAGCGGAAGCGTTACCGTGTGCCAAAAACGCCATTGTGCTGCACCTTGCTGCAACATGCTGCAGGGGGTGGCAGGACCCCGGTTTTTGCCCGGACACGGTCTTGGTCGGTCCTTGGACGGAAGGAGTGGTGTTGGTGGTGCTGGCGAAATCACGAACGAAACAACAACGACACAGACACATGTGCACATGAAAAGAAACAGAAAGCCAATCAAAAGGATATTGGGTGCCCGGTAGAGCACCGGCAGGGTATTGGAACTCCCACTGCACACACACACACGCCGGTTGGTGAGGAACGCTTAAAACAATGCCAACTCCTGGGGATTTAGCGATACCTGGCGAGCGAGCGGCCCCGCACCTGGAGTGGATGCGCTTTCTCCCCCTCCAAGTAGCGCAGTTTGGCGCAAGATGGCTGACCGCAAACGGGTTCGCTGGCTCGGCTCGGTTCTCGCGACCGGAACACCGTAAATTGCCGGAAATGCAGGTGTTTCTTCTTGCGATGTCTGCGAGCCACGGTGGGACGCGCCGGGACGCGCTGAGGCCGAGGTCAAAATTTGGTTTGCGATCGGCGTGAATTATTGATCTCCCGATGTGAGCGTAGTTTTGGATTATCTTTAAGGGGTATTAGTGCAGATGGTGAGTGCATTCTATACGAAATTGTTATTAATTTGAAGAGAATTGTGAATGCTGCAAATGCTTTTGGGCATTTTGAAATATTTTTGGTACAGATGTTATTATTCGATTTCCATCTATTAATATTATATCTTCATCTATCTTAATGCACATTAGTTTCTGGGCGTGAGTGTGTTATATTTTAAATTATTATTATATTTGAAAAATGTATAATTCTGCAAATATTTTTGGGATGTTGACACATTGCTTGGTAAAGTTTTTAATATTCCATCTCCATTCATACTACTCCCATTATCTCTTTTTCTTCAACAAAAGATCAGGTCCTCAGATTTTATAGGTTGATTAACGATTATGCTAAAAAATGTGCTTTGTGTTACAAACAAAACGCGGCAATATATATTATTTAGGTGCGGAGGCCAAAAAGTAATATTTTGAATATAGCTTTTAGTAAATTGTGCCTAAACGATTTGACGTTTTCAAACACATTAAATGAAGTTACAGAATAATTAAACATATTCTGCACTAATCATTGTCATTAAGATGCACAAAAGATTCAGTATGAAAAGATTAAAAACATATAAAGCTTAGAGATGTTATTCTAAGAAATAGTTTAAACCAAAGTTTTCCTAAGAAGTAGGCAAGACAAACAAGCAATATCATGAAAGTGAGTTTTTTTAATTAATAACTGAATCTACTCTTCCAAAACACATCGTATTACATTTATGAATTATGTTTTTTTTTATTTCATTTTCTTTAAATGTTTACTCTTCTCAGATCTTTTTCGAAAACGATTCCTTACGATATTAAAAAAAAAAAACAATTTGATTTCACCTCTTTTTAAGTATCGTCTGTTGTTGTGTATCTTTTTCCGGTATACTGTTTCTGGTGGCTTATCTTGAAAGCCTACTTTCTGTTCAAATCGGGTTTGGAAGACGATTCGTTTTCGACTAATACAGTCCGTAACATAACTATACGCCCACCTGTTTTTCGAGCATAGAACGAAAACTTGAAGAGATACATGAAAATGATGTTCTACTAATATGTAGATAATAACAAAATACGTCTGTGACGAATTTTCCACATTTTTACACACACTATTACTATTTTTTTCACCATCGTCAAAAACGCTCCTTGTAACATAACTATACGCCCACTTACTAAAATTATTTTTTTTCGATACAAATAATCGATTTAAAATTCGATCAAAAATATAGAAACTTTTAAAAAATCTTGTACAATGTAGGCATATTTTTGAATAGCTTTTTAAATGCATCATAACTTGTGAAATGCACTTTTTAGGCGCAAAATAATGAATTTCGTATATTTCGATTTTTAGTATTGTTTTGGTGGCATGGTTTGGTTCCATTTTTTTTCGACATAATGCTGAAAACATAACCTTTCGAACCATGTATTGCAATTGCTGATCCAACACTTGCAAGGTATAGAAAAAAATACCTAAAGTTGCAAATTCAAATTCATCGCAAATTCATTTTTTGCGATGTGAGCCGTTTCAAATGCGTCGCAAAAATCGAAAACCAAACGTATCAATGTCCCAGTGAGCTTGACATACTTAAGAAATGTGACAGAATATATAAAAAACATGTCAAAAATCTTATTCCTGTCCAACGCAACGGCCCGACCCCCCTTTTGATAAGATCGGCTGTCAAAGACGTATTTTATTATTATTTGTTATTATTGGTGAACTTAAAATTTCTAAACCAAATCTTTATGACGACAACACAACTTACAACACTTTTGCTCCCAATGTTCACTTACAAGCATTATGGGATATTTATCTAGGCCTCCAGTGCGCGGGTGCTTCCTCCCTTCACGCGTCTCCCTTGGTAATTTATTAAATCTTTCAACCGAATTATCTAGAAAATTTATCAAATCGATTCGGAGCAGGCGCCGCGTGCAGCAATTGCATTCGCATTCTCATTTCGAAGACGATAGGACAGTGGGCTACGTTTTTCAAACCCCGCAGGAAGACGACGGCGGAAAACGCATGGCCGGACAACAAACGATGCGCCGGCGAGTGTACAAACAGAGGAGATTAATTTGCATATGCATTCGTGGGCGGTGGCGAAGCGCGCCATGGAAACCACAGCAAGCGCCGCAAGTGTTGGGTTTTTGTGGTCGAACCGAGTTGGGCTTCCCGGCATGGGGTTTTCTTCGTCCACTGTGAGCGAGCGTTAATAAATGGTTCGATTCAATGAACCAACGCCCGTCGACTGCAACTGCAAGTCCGACCGAGTACGCGCTCCGAATCGTGAGCTTACGTGAGGTTTGTCTGCAATTCGTTTAACAACCGTGTTCCAGCGAACCATCGGCATGGTTTCTGGTTGTGTGTGAGGCACTTTCGGAAATTGTTTGTAATTAATATAACTGATTTATGGATCGAGATCAATCGCCGTGCAAATCGTTCGATCCTGTGCCGTTTGAATACACGCTGAACGCTTTTGTTTAGTGTTTGGCGTGACAGTGAAAGTGCATGATTGATTAGGCAGTCGTTTTGTTCAATCGTTTAAATAGTAATCAACAGTTTTACACTCCCAAAAGAAGGTGTTTAGATTCGAGTAGGCTTATAGAAATAGAGAGAGGTAATTATAGCATAGAATCGATTGATTTTGCTATGATTGCTTTCACGTTATACGCTTTCTTTTGTAGAAAATCGCTTTACATTCTTCTTCTCCTGTTTATTTATAATCCGCTTCACACATTCCAGCGATGCTTTCTACTCGATTGCAAGCATTTGTTGTTTGGTTTGGTTGTTTTTTTTATTCTGCTGTTGAAAACGGGATGGTATTTGATACTTTCTTTTAAAGCAGTAATCTTTTTTTAAATTTGTGGCATTAAACATTAAAGAAAAGCCCATGTATTATACATTTGGAACTTGGTTTGGAGCATATAATAATCAAAATTCAAGTGTTTTTCACACTTATGATCTTAATCATCATTAAGGGATTTAAGTATCATTTTCAATTCAATTGGAATAGATAAGGAATACTAGTTTGAACTATTGGAAACTCAGCATCTTAACATGAAACAAATTAATAAAATATATTGATCAGAGTCTGTTTTTGAAAAAGAAATTTACGAATTTTACGATGAACTACTTGAAGAAATAAGCAATATCGGTTCACAATCGATTTCGTGATTCTAAGGACCATTATGTCCTATTTGTCGTCTTTATAAAGCTATAATTGACACGAATTATCGTATCAGGACGAAATTATTTCGTTAAATTGACTAAAATTGAACAAATTTCAATTATGCTATACGATTCAGTTGCATAAAAAAAACCTCAATGTTTTCATTTCCCTCGAAAACGTATGAAAAACGTAAAAAATGCATTTAAAACCCCGTCTATAAACAACAACGAAACAACCACCAGTTGGCCGCTGATTTCGAAATTTAATCAGCTGAAACCTCCAGCCAGCCTCTAGGCACACAGACACACACACACAACGGAGCTCACTTTGACTCGATTTCACGCCCTGTTGGCAGCCCGGGAAGCCTCGGCGAGGCTGGTGGCACTCCTTCCGCAGCAACAAACCAAACAAAACCCGAAAATCCGATATGATGCCCCGGAATCGGTTTGTTAACTCACACGCCACGGCCGTGGCGCTGTTTATATTTGTCCCCGTTTTCCAGCGATTCGCTCGTCCCCGTCCGTGTGAAGTGGCTGCCACAGAAAGGGCTTTAACGTTAAACATTCGGACGCTGGGACGCCATGTTGTGCGAACCGATCGGGCCCTATCTATCATGTCATCTATCGTAACTTCATGTGTGCGTGTGACTTCCAGTCCAATTTTCCGAAATGAAAATCCGCTTCACGTCAGGGCGACAAAAAATCGGCGGGTGTGAATCAACAACTTGATGGTGAAAATCGAAGAATTGTGTTAGTGTGTCGTCCGCTTTCATCAAGATAAGCGGCCGAAGAAAAACTCATGCATGCCGCTGACGTCGCCGTGCGTGCGTGCGTGATTCGTTTCGGGTGGGTTTGGCTGGAGTGATGAAAATGGGAGAGATAGCAGCGCCGGAAGCAGGAGCGGGCCGTGCGTAACGTATGGATGTTTATTTCGGGTCGGCGTTACATCAATCGATGGGTCGGTGTGTCGGAAGCGTGAACGGACGATGTTTATGTTGTGTTATGCGCGCAGACCAGCCCAGCGGTCGTCAAAGTTCGGCGACTAATCAACCGGTCGAAAGCATGATTTTATGGGACACTATCCGTGTGCGAAAGAGGCGAGGCTCACCCTTTTGCCGGGGAATGCCATTATGATAGATTCCATCTGTAATTGTGGCAACCTGGCCCCAGCCTGGCCAGGTGTTCTCTTCGGCACATGCACATCGTGCCGGAGCGAAACACAAGGCAGAAAAAACGACCCTCAGTTACCACCACGATGATGGAATTGGGTTGATGTTCGGGCTCCACGCTATCTGTGTTTCCGGTGGGCCGGAAATGAGCGGGCTCGTTTCGGGTAACGGTATCTGGACGCTTGCATCTGGGTGTCTCCGAAATCGATTTGCCAGCCAATCGAATTAGAGGAATCTTAGGGAGGTTCTCAGCGGGAGGAGGCGCTGGAAGATTTCCCTACGGGACGGCAAGCGGACGGTCGTGTGAGGCGCGTCGGAAGGAAGATCGATTCCTGCAGGTGTCGATGTCAGATTTTATTACCATCGCTTCGGCTGGTGGAGGAATGTGAGGACTTCACGTTCGGCGCAGTTAAAGACGGTAGTAGCGAAAGGGGTTTCTTGGTGCAATTTGTTGAAGAAATCGATCGATATACGTACATTATTGGTCGGAATGAACCGTGACTTGACGGTCATCGTTTTCTTAAAGTAGTTTGAAGTTTGAAATTTCCAAGAAATTCTAGCTCCTTAATGTGTATGTATATAGTTTCCAACATGTTGCACATTTGATATTCCTCTTCAATGAGTTAAGGACTTAAGGTTGTTGAAAATATCACGCCATTTGTTATCCATGAAATACTGGAATCGGTCGAGAGAATACTGCATTGCGAATTTCTCGACTAAGAGTTGTGTTTAATATACCAGCATCAGTGACATCAATAATTACCGCAAACAATAACATATTTTACATACATTATCTGGACACTAGCTGACATGCTCATGTTCATACTTTAACGATAAACATGAAGTAACAAACACACAGCTAATGTAAAAAACAATCCGCATTACGACGAACCGAATTACGACATCAATCATTCGCCAACTAACTAGTCGCGCGAGTGTACCAGAAATGAGTCCGTGCGTCGTTGACTAATGAAAATCCTGTCCATCAAACAGCACGACTCGCGCCACTGGTGGAACGCGTAGTGTTACAGTAAAAAAGAACGAAACGAAAGCTATGATTTCGGTAGACACATTTGCCCGCCGGTGGAGCACGAAAAAATTGTGTGTCGTCCGCTTTCATCAAGATAAGCGGCCGAAGAAAAACTCATGCATGCCGCTGACGTCGCCGTGCGTGCGTGCGTGATTCGTTTCGGGTGGGTTTGGCTGGAGTGATGAAAATGGGAGAGATAGCAGCGCCGGAAGCAGGAGCGGGCCGTGCGTAACGTATGGATGTTTATTTCGGGTCGGCGTTACATCAATCGATGGGTCGGTGTGTCGGAAGCGTGAACGGACGATGTTTATGTTGTGTTATGCGCGCAGACCAGCCCAGCGGTCGTCAAAGTTCGGCGACTAATCAACCGGTCGAAAGCATGATTTTATGGGACACTATCCGTGTGCGAAAGAGGCGAGGCTCACCCTTTTGCCGGGGAATGCCATTATGATAGATTCCATCTGTAATTGTGGCAACCTGGCCCCAGCCTGGCCAGGTGTTCTCTTCGGCACATGCACATCGTGCCGGAGCGAAACACAAGGCAGAAAAAAAAGATGCACACGGGCACACCGGAATGCAGACCCCTCCGATGTTGCAGCCGCTCTGACAGCTGGCTGAATGTGGAGGCTGTCAGTTAAAGTGCCCGCTGGTCCTTTCCTCCGGTCCTTTCGTGGGCCCGAGCTCTGTGCGGAGGTCATTTGTGACGTGAAATGGTAAAATAATAAAATGATAGCATAATGGGGCGGATGATGTGAGATGCGGGAACGGGTGGCAACGTTCAATCCCGATCCCGATCTGCGCTGCACATGTCTTATTCATAAATCAATCAAAACAATTCACTGGCTAACCGGTGGAAGGGAACATATACGAGCGAAAATGGATTTAAAACCAGTGTCATCCTATGACTTTAAATAGCACATACAACAGAGAAATTATAATAATATAAACAATTGTTTATTTTGGAGAG
>KZ071443.1:5437-18439 GCA_002091845.1 Anopheles cracens | reverse complement strand
AGTAGTGAAAAGTTTCACCGCAGAAACCGCACTCCTCGAGAATTTGAACTCCTTCGGTGCGGAGGGGTGGACGGGACCCCCTTCCCCCCCCCCCCCCCCGCCTATGAGCTGCTGATGGAGAAATTTGCATAATGTTTGCGCAGATAGTTACCGCACCGCGTTCGACGTTCGTGCTGCGAAGCCATCGATTTGTGGCCGGTGGGAAGGTAGGACGTGAAATTTGAACAGGACGGATGGATGATGGACGGTGAATAAAACGTCCGTCCGATTTTGTTTGCCCGGGGTTTGACGGCCATGTCGCGCAACTTCGCGCGCCCGGCAGATAAGCACTCTCGCTCGCTCGCTCGGTCGCTCGCAGCTGCAAAAAGTTGTCATAATTTTCAATAAACATAACAGTAATTTCGCCATTATTAATACCGCGAGCGGCGCAAGTTGGTTGCTTCCGGTTGGAGGCGCTCGACGCAACCGCGACGCAACACATGTCACTGGCGCGTCAAACTTTTTACCGCAGGGCGTTCCCCAGCCCTCAGCGATGCGGCGCCCCTCGGTGCCCGGGACAGTCATTCATTATTTACATTAATTTCTAAATTATGATGCCACCGGCGTTCGGTGGGGCACCGTCGCGTTCCATCGCTGCGGTATCGAGAGGACACCGGCCCAGGGCCAGGCGCTTCCTGGTTGCGTCGGCTGCTTTATGTGCCGTGCGTGGCACGGCAGCGTTTCGTGGCAGCGTACGAAAGCTAAACCAACAACCTGATGCGGAGTGCAGAAAGCCATTTCCTCGTTCCATTCCCCCCGTAGAGAGAGTAGTGAAAAGTTTCACCGCAGAAACCGCACTCCTCGAGAATTTGAACTCCTTCGGTGCGGAGGGGTGGACGGGAGTGGCAGTACGTGATAAGAAGTAGTTCCCCCTCCCCCGGGAAGCAACACAACCGAAGCAACAAGAGTCAGCCATGCCGCAGAGCTGGTTGTGAGACCCGGCCCGGCTTCCATAAAGTGTTCCGATGTCTTTTGTCTCCTGACGGAGCTCGTTGGAGCGGCACGATGCGAGTGAATAAAGCATCCTGGCCTTAGTAGTGGCGCTGTTGGTGGGAAGGTGTCGTTTCGGGAAAACTTTCCCCAGAAGACATCATCTTGAAGCGGTGGAGGACTTGCCCTGCCCGGTGGATGGTGAGCATAATGGGTATGTGATGCTGATGCACTTAAAGTTAGCAGCACAAGACGGGATGGTAAGTTGAGAAGCTCCATTCATTTAATCCTAGATCAATACATTCGGTTAGCTTTCTTGTGGCGTTCAGGGAAGAGAAAGAAAAGACGCTAGTACTTAGGCGGTACGCACTAGAGATGATGCGGTTGCGAAAACAAATACTTTAAGAATAAATTTATCATTTTTCAGCATTTTTCTGACGTTAGGCTGGCTTTGCGCCTAAAAGTATGCAATGTTGCACTACATAGTGTTTTGCGATGTTTTTCGCTAGGATGCTTATTCTTATCGCACAATAATGAAGTATTTTATTCTAAACTAAAAAGCTAGTGATCGGTTGATTGCTTCAGAAATAGAAAATAAGAAAATTGACAAACTTTAAATAAAAAATAATATTTACTATCCTAAGAAAAGACTAGTCATAGGAAAGGCAATATATTTTTGCGTTGCCAATTTCATTGCACTCAGTTTCATCGCCATAGTTTCAATAAATATGAAATATAGTGCATTATGAAAAATAAAACAAATAAACAGGACGTGAACGGGTAAACCCTTACCTTCCCGCGTTCGATAAGTTAGATTTCGGTAGCAAGATTTTCTCTACCGCTCGAGCCGAACGAGGTGGATTTTCCAAAAAAGGAACACTTCTCATTTTCTCAAGCCGTTTCGTGAGCTCATGAATTATGTTCATGATCGTGCACACAACCACCCACAAGCACACACACCAAGAACGAGGCTCGAAGCCTCATACTTTTCCACCACTTGAAGGAACAGTTCCGTTGCTTTTCTTGCCTTTTTTCTGCGTGAAACGAAAACGATACGGCTCTTCGGCAAAGAAATGGATCTATTTTGCACTCCACCCATATTTCCACCGCTAGCTGGGAGGGTTTAAATAAAAAGTGTACTAAAATTCCGGCCTCTTCATAATTTGCTCATCACGATAAAAAAGGCGAACACGTGGCCGTATACCGGGCCGTCAGGAAGTCAGGAGTAAAAAGTGCTTCTCTCTCTCTCTCTCTCACACACTCACGCCCTGTTTCGTACATCATAATGCAACAGCCGGTTCGGTTCACTTTATCCATCCATTATCCCATTTCTGGGCTGGGAGTGGGTGTGGAGAGGACATGTGGTGGAACCGCGAACCAACCGCGGTGGAAAATCATTATGCTCCGTCGAATGGGACGATAAGCTTAAGGCGGGAGAAAAGCGTAGTGTGGAACGGGGAAGAGGAGTAGAGCAACAAAAAGAAAACGCATCGTAAAAGCTTCATGTTTATACGACGGGATAATAAAGCAATTTAAATATGACGGCGTGTGCGCCGCGTTTTTTTTTTTTTGCATCCTCGAAACCACCGCTTAAGCATGAAAAACGCCGGTGAAAAACGTATTAGTGCGTCTGGCTCAGTGTATAACGTCTCGTTGCCGTGGACAAAATCAATTTGCACGCACTGTTTTATATTGCGCGTTTTATCTAGTCCGCCAGCTTGATTACACTCCATCCCGCTCGAGTCGTAGCAGGCTCTGATGGAACCAAATCCCAGCTCAGTCTCTGTTTTTGTGCCACTTTAGACCAGCTTTAAAAATGAGTGGCTAATGTTTTTGCTTTTCTCTGTACCTGAAGCTCTGCTGGTCTGTCGCTAGGAGGAAAACGCACACAAACACACATGCAATAGTGCCCATAAAATTGAGCAGAAAATAAAGCGTGCAAAATGCAACAACGCAGAACGCATAATGCCGCTTGCTTTGCCGGCTAGTGCGTCCACAACTCGAACAAACAAATCTACTCCACAAACCCCTTTTTTCTCTCACTTCGCTTTCAATATGTCACTGCGAATGTAGTATTGCTAGCTTTTTGTTTGTTAGTTAACCGTCTGCCACATAAAAAAACCCTACCCCACCCAAACCACAGCCGACAGTCGTATTAATCCATTTCCACTGCAGAGCGCGCGCGTTTGGCGCAAAACCGGTCAAGCCGCGCGTTACGCGTTTCTGCTGCAGTGCCATTTACGATTACATTATAATAATCGTAATAACGATTATTATTATTACTACAACTATTACTACCACCATCACCGTTGCCGTTGCTGTGAGCGACGCGCCACGTTTGCCGGGAGCCGGTTGCCGGGGAAATAAAATAACAAATGGCTGGGCTGGCTGGCCCTTTTTCCGTCGTTGCCGAACACATCTGATGTCGAATGCCGGGTCCGAAGCGAGACTTCGTTCCCGGCGCGTTTGCCCGGTCACCGGACGGACTGTTGTGCTGTGGGGCCTTTTTTCGGATTTTTTATTATTTTATTACAATCCATACTGCCAGGCCGGGCGAAAAAAAAGGCTGGCCGCGGAAGCGCGCGTGGAAAGTCGTTTCCATGTGTTTCACTTTTGCGATGTGTGTATACCTCAACAAAAAAACCCGTCCTCGCTTCATTCACTCCATTTTTAATGTGTTCATTTCACTTCACGGACTGGACCGGGACGAAGGGCCTTCAGAATGGTTCGTAATGAAAATTCAGCATCAAGTTCCGGGTTTTCAGTGCGCCAGTTTGTCCGCTTTGTGCTGCACCATATTTTACGCAATTTGTCCATGCGTATGTGTGTGAGCCATTTGCCCAGTCCTTCCGTGTGACCTTATCACTGTGTCTGTGTTTATTTTAATTTCAATTTCCACCTCGCCGGCGCTGCTTACTTTCTAGTTCGTCGATCGCTGGAAATAGCAACGGATTGCACAATCGAACAAAACAAAGCGAAAACAAACGGGGCGGAAAGTGAAAAATGACGTTTAAAATCCCTTTCCCACCTGGCGAATGGGGACACACATACCTGGAGGATTGCGATTTTTTTTTGCATCCTCGAAGCCACCGCTTAAGCATGAAAAACGCCGGTGAAAAACGTATTAGTGCGTCTGGCTCAGTGTATAACGTCTCGTTGCCGTGGACAAAATCAATTTGCACGCACTGTTTTATATTGCGCGTTTTATCTAGTCCGCCAGCTTGATTACACTCCTACAAAGTTTCAGTTTCACGTTTTTTTTTGGGGCCGTTGGAGGGAAGAAATGTGTTGATATTTGAGGATGAAAATGTATTGCTATGTGGTTCACGGTGCACGCAATGGGTTTTAAAGTTTGCATAAGGCAACGTCCTTATGAAACGAGCCGATTGACCAAACGATACTTTAGACTTGTGTCCATTCTTGTGTCCTTTAGATCTTGATATATACTTTTCAATGATCTAGATATGTTTTGGTTTGACACATTTGGTTAGAAGATATCAACAGTGTAGGTGTTACGTTATGAACGTTCGATCTTTTATTTTGTTTCTTCGTTTATGTGACTATGACTTGGTCGACCTGATAAATCCAACTCCATAAGATCCATAAGATGAGGTCTTTAGTGTTAGAAGCATAGAGTACAACATAAATGACCACGGTGATCAACTATAAGCACACTATGATAAATAAGTTAAGGAGTGTTTGAAGTAATTTTTTTATTCTATAATATATTTCTTAAGAATTGGGTTGATTGTATGACCCTGGTTCTGGGCGTTGTACAACATCTTACTCGTCACCTATTAGAGGCTTAAATTTTATCATAACTGTAAATAATTTTAAAAAATAACAAACAAAGAAGTAGAAGCGTTTATTCTAAGCACACGACTTGATCTGTCCTTGAATAAATTGTTTTATCCACCACTCTAACGTAGTGCAAAGATAACAATGCGCCTAGATGTATGCAATACATATTATTTTTTTAAATCTTTTTTGGCGTTGTTATTTCAATCAATAATTGAGCTCATTTACGCCAAAGTTCAAAGTTCAAATCAGCTCACCGAACAGTCTATGAACGAATTTTTACCTATTTTAATTAAAGCTTGCCAGCTAAGTATAAAAACATTCGCAATGAACACTTTCTAGCTGAGAAAATGTGCGCCTAGTAGTATGCAATCTCAATGCAAAACATTTTTATCAACACAAAAAAAAAGTTTTTTGATCGCTTTTTACTAAAAATTGCCCAGTGGATGAAACAGCTTCCCTAATTGACACACAATGAGCGATTAGTTCGGTTGAAATCTGCTTAAAGCTGCTTCCAGCAAGACGCACGAAGAATGGGATCGAGATTTTTCGGCTGCTGCGAGAAAGTTTAAACGAACGGTATCAAATTCCTGCTTTTGTGGAAAATCCATTCCCTCACATAGACATACCGACACACACACTCACGCCTGCAGACAGGATAACAGGAAGCATTAGCAACGGCACGGAACGAGCTGCTGTCCATTCCGCTACGGAGTGCATAATAATAATTGGATACAACGGGGCACTGAAAGCGCTTGAAATAACACTGATAAACTTGTATACATATAATCTGGCGCACAATGCCACCCCGGACACTACAGTGCCCCGGAGTAGCAAGTAGCGTCCACCTGTTACCAATCCTGCGCGTCGCAAGGAGCTTCCAGTGCCGGTAGTTACGTGCGCTCACCTGCCACAGGACACGGAGCAGCGGGAGAAAGTCTGCCCGATAAAGGTTTTAATTAAATACATGTACGCACCCGTTGCAGATGGCAGCAGGCAGCAAGCAGGGCAGGACAGGACGAAAACTTTGCAGCCCGGAGAAGCGGGATTGCTTCTAATGATACCGGAGCTACTCCGTCCGTCTGTCTTCGCACGAAAGAAGGTGAGAACTGCAACAAGCTCTCCAGTTCCGAACAGGGACGAACAAGACGGAGGTCATGTTATCAATTTCATACCTTCGGAGTGCCTGCAACGGCCAGCATCTTGAAATGACCGGACTTTTCCCATTTCGATGTTTTCGATGCGAGAGGTAATGAACCGGTGTGGCCAGTTCCGTTCCCCCCCGGTTCGTGCCCGGGCTGTTGTGGTGGTCGTTAGCCGTTGATCCCGTGGCAGATTAGACGGGAACGCCTCGGGAGCCGTCGAGCCTTTTGATGTGGAGCCCGGCTCGGAGGGGCCAACATCGTTAGGCCGGTCATTAAGTCTTATCGATGAAGCGATTATGACGCATCGAAAATGTGTATTATTTGGCCATTAATCGGAATGGAAATCGTTAGCGCCGGGATACGATACGGACCCCGGGCTCCGGAGGCGTTGGAGGAGGACATTGATTTTTCGATCCTTTCTTCGCGCGCACGTGACGCACGCAAGTGATGCTCTTGTTTCGTTTAAAGAGAACACAGCGAATTAGTGCACCGGAGTGTCTCTATCGTTTTCATCTTTAAGGATGTGTTCGTATCGCAAAAATCGCTTCGCCATGCCGCTCCGAAGAAGGAATCGCCAGCTTGAAACGAAAATATTATCTCACGCAATTCAACAGCACTTCTGACACAGACACACATACACACACAAGAGCCATAGGAACCTGATACCGAAATTCTTAATTCCACCGACTCGATTACCGCAAACGAAGCGCACATAAAAGTCTTCCCAGGCGCGCAACAAGACCGCGAGACAAAGAAATGGTAAGGAACAACAACGGCGAGAGGAAAAAAAGCCCCCACACCAGCACCGTATCGTATCGTACGCTGGTGGACGCACCAGGGACGTTGGCTTCGGCTTTGAAGATTCCTGTTGCGACCTCGTCAATGGGTACTTACCAGCCATGCGACCGGAGGATGTCTTTATACTGGGCAGCAAAGGAAGAGCGAAAAAAAAAACGTAACGAAACCACAGCAGGCGGTATCACGTGACGTGGCCCATCGAACACATCAAGTATCCTTCGAGCGTCCGTCGCACGGAGACGAGACGCGGCAGAGAATCGGTATCACGTGACGTGGCCCATCGAACACATCAAGTATCCTTCGAGCGTCCGTCGCACGGAGACGAGACGCGGCAGAGAAAAAAAGTCAAGCTCATCAATCGTTCCGAAAACGATGCCGATATTTATCCCCCACCCCAAACCCGCAAGCCAGGTCGGTTTTCCTGATCGGCTCTGGGTTTTTTTCTCTTGTGTTCTCTCTCTCTCTCTCTATCTCTGTATGTTGAGATTTTTCACCACACCCTCGTCGAAGTTATTTGCGTCCTTGCGGTGTGGATTCTAGAGCAGTCGTCTCGAGAAACGTACAGTGGCTCATGACAGGTTTGGTACACGGGAGTCTTTTTGTTTGTGAAGGTAAATTCAACCTGCTCCATATTGCATCCAAGTTGTTTCCAGACATTCTTTGTTTGGAACGAAAAAATATGAAATTTTTATAATCTTCTAGTTTTACCATAAGATTGTAGTTGTAATGTTATTAAGCATATCGCCCAAAACAAGCGATCTACCATATCGTAGAGCATTATACATTATATCTTTGGAATTTTTGAATCTTCTAGATCAATCTCATATCAAATTTGTCATGCTTCGTAAATAGCTTCATAAATAGTTTCGTAGATAGTCATAAGTGTCCAATTATATGGAATACATTCAATGCTTCATAATTATTACTTAATGAATGAGTTATTTGCTTCGCTATCAATGTTTTGCTTTGAATTTAGGGAAGAAATGATCCAAATATCTTATCGCTAACGCAAAAATTAATCTTGTACCATTCGTTAGATGATCAACTGTACGTTCGCTGCAGGAAAACACCTTGCACGCGATTTACGATGAAAAAACGCAGTAGGCCTCGCTCCGGTAATGATGCTGATTATGATGAGCTATCGGTTCGCCGTGAGAGAAATATCCCACTGGCCACGTGGAGGAGAAAAAAACCCTCGCACCCGCACTTGGCCGAAGAATTAATGGATATTTTCAATGACAATTTGATCCTCATTGAATAATCAATAGCGGAATGCGGTTGTCGTGGTCCCGCGTGGCTCGCAGTGTGCCTTTCTCCCTTTTATTTCTTTGATTCTAACATTCCCGGATTGTTTTTTGCTTCTTCTGCTCTGGTCTTCTCCTGCTCCGCGCTAATGTCCTTTACCGGTGTCCAGAGGACAATTTCTGCCGGGTTGCCGGGTGCGAAATGATATCTCATCCACCCCCGGCGTGGCGATCCCGATTGCGAAGCCAGTAATTCCGGAAGCACAAAACGATTTCCCCCCGCGCAGGTTCTTCTCCCACCGCCAGCACGAACCCGAAACCGAGGAGTTCCATTAGAATCGCCAGGGAAGATTTCCAGCGAGCGTCGTTGCGATGATATCTTCATTTTGTTTCACTCATCACTATCGGCTTAACGGCACGAATGCCTCTCCCATTTATGACTTTCGGAAAGAGGACATCGACACGGTTTTGATGTGTTTTTTTTTCGTTCGTTCCACCCTTCCCTTCACCACTCTCTTCGTTTGCTCCGTTTTATCGTCCCGATGACTTTTATCATCTTTATAATCTTCTAGTTTTACCATAAGATTGTAGTTGTAATGTTATTAAGCATATCGCCCAAAACAAGCGATCTACCATATCTTAGAGCATTTTACATTATATCTTTGGAATTTTTGAATCTTCTAGATCAATCTCATATCAAATTTGTCATGATTCGTAAATAGCTTCATAAATAGTTTCGTAGATAGTCATAAGTGTCCAATTATATGGAATACATTCAATGCTTCATAATTATTACTTACTGTATGAGTTATTTGCTTCGCTATCAATGTTTTGCTTTGAATTTAGAGAAGAATTGATCCAAATATCTTATCGCTTTCCGACCACGGCCGCACGGACAAAACCACGTGATTGTGCGAAAGTCAACAGGAAAGCCGACGCCGGTCGCCTTCACCGCCTTCTTTTGCCGAAGATCCATCGCGGTGCCGCAAAAAAGCAGGCCGCGTTTCGGCAATGGCAGAGCAGAGCGCAAAGAAAAATCATTAAGAAAACGAATCAATCAATCTCGTTTCGAGCCATTATTGGTTCGCGAAAATATATATTTCGTCAAACGAAACGGTAGCCCCGGGTGGGTTGGAGAGACGGGCGTGAAATAAAGGCAGGACCGGTCCACGTTTCCACGGCGATGACAGCGTTCGATGCGAGCGGGATGCGTGGGCTCTCTTCGCTGTGGTTTGGGGCCATGGGCGTTGCGTGTGAAATTTCAGCCAGCCTGACTAGTGATGTGTGCTTTTTGAAGAACATGAGTGAGATTTTTTGAAATATTTCAAATTACGACTCTCATGGCAATTTTAGATTCGAAGAATCGTTACCCAAAAAGGGATGTACAAGAATCCCTGAAACGAGTTTTTGAAAATCTTCTCTTAAATCGGGATATTGCAGAATTGACTATGCTTTCCAGGAAAGAGTTCAAATATGAGTCAGCTTCCGCGAAGATTCTAGAACTCCACAGAATCATCCAAAATATAAGCAAGAAGCGACGTTCTTAAGAAGAACTCACGTATAAATATGAGTCATAACCTCAAAGCAACTAACGTCGAACCGTTCAATCTTTTTTCGAGAATCACTCTCTTAATCGATACGGCCCTTTTGGTACATCACTAGACCCAACGAGACGAGACACGCTTCGTTCCAACAATGGAAAGAATAGATGCCATCTCGCCAAGCACCGGCAGTAACAAACCAGCCCTGACTGATTGTGGAAAGAAATTTTGTAGACGAACCACAAATATCCCACTCACTTGCCGCCTAATCACAGGACAAGGCGTTTTTTTTTTCATCATCAATCCATATCGATATACCACCACAATCGATCGATCGATCTGACTCTGGGTGGCCTGGCTGAGTGTGTGTGTGTGTGTCCGAAGGAAACAATAAAGTACGAGTCACTGAACGATGCTTTCACCGGGAGGAGCTGGCAGAGAAAGGAGAAACAAGATACAACACACGCACACAAACACACAGAAGTAGCCATTGTACGATGTCCTGCTGACAACAAAGGCACATTTTCGTGGGGCAAGGCGAGAAGAAGGATAAGCGAAAAGTCCATCAAGAGCGGGACCGGGCAGGAAAATAAAACGCGGTTTTTGTTATCGATGGACAGTAACCGATACGGTCGGCGCACAATGGCGCGAAGCGTACGATAAGCTCGCGCTGAAGGAAACTGTTCCGCCCGGAATCTTTCTCCGTTCCTTTTCCCGCAGCGCATCAGCATTGTTCTCGACGAATTGGGGAGCTTTGCCGACCACGGCCGCACGGACAAAACCACGTGATTGTGCGAAAGTCAACAGGAAAGCCGACGCCGGTCGCCTTCACCGCCTTCTTTTGCCGAAGATCCATCGTGGCGCCGCAAAAAAAGCAGGCCGCGTTTCGGCAATGGCAGAGCAGAGCGCAAAGAAAAATCATTAAGAAAACGAATCAATCAATCTCGTTTCGAGCCATTATTGGTTCGCGAAAATATATATTTCGTCAAACGAAAAACACACAAAAATCACCGATTGTCCTTATTCAAAATCCAGGACAACCGTGAACCGGTTCCGCCAAAAAAAACCCTCCCGTTTCGTTGGCCCAGACCAGACACACCAACGCGAGCGTTTGAAGGACACGGCGAGACGCCGCTTTCTCCGTCAATAACGCTCGTTTCGCACGAAAATGGTGCAGTTTGTCGTACGTGCAGTGGGGGGGGCGCTTTTCCACCCGGGTGCATTTGTGCAACAACCCGGCCCGGCCATCATCGGGCCGAAATGGGATCGATCAGTCCCGTGCCGGAGCCGTTTGTGCTATTTTCTATATACGTTTTTCTGTGTCAAAAGCATGTTATAAGCATGAAAGGCTATTATGTTTATGCTTTACGAATGCTATTTTTGCTAGTTTTAAAAGAAAACTCATTCATTACCCATATTTTACACTAGGATTAGTCATTCTAGCTTTAGAATCGGTTTTATCACATGGTATAGCATACTTTCAGGCGATTTTTGATATATACGCCACAAAGTATGCAATTTTTTGTCCGTTCAGCTTAACCTAACGCAGCCATCTACTACAATCATCTACTTTTCTACAAAATAAACAAAACTCACACTATTTCAGCACGTGCAACTGTAAAAGGAACAATTTCCAATCACCACGAACGTCCCGAAGCGTCTGCACTGGCAACGTACGTAAAGTTCAGGCACAAAAAAAGCCGACCCAAACGAAACAATCTACTCACGAAACAATCCAAATAACACAAATCGCTGGCAGGAGAGCGGGGAAAACCTCCCGCACCGAACTAACCAAACATACGGACAAAAAACCGTGAACCGGGAACCTGAAACAAAGCGACATGGAACCGTCCTGCCCGACGGTGGCACGAATGCACGAAACCAATCCGGGCGGGCGAAACAAAAACGGCTCCGTCTAATCAACGGAAAACAGATAAATTTACGTTTAATGTATGTTTTCCTTCTCGCATGCTCCACGCTGCACGAGCCAGCGCTGGCGGGCAGCCGGTGCACAAAACTCCACCATTATGCACCGTTTTTGGTTTTATTTCGTGTTTTTTTTTGCGTTTTGGCGCTCGTTCGTGGCCGAATTCGTGCTGATTGAGCTCGTTCGAAATGTTACGATGCGCGACGAGGCTAGTTTAGCTCGAGAAACAGCGAGGGAAATTTGAAGCTGAAGTTTTTACGTTTGAAATGTATTATTGGTAGTTGGTACGATAAGGAACGAGTGGCGAAGTATTATAAAAGCTAATGCATTCCCAGCAGGTTGTATGTATGAAACTGGCAGTAACCTTGTGAATTAAGCGTAAATAAGACAAAGTGAAGTGCCTATTGTATAATTCAAGGCATACATAAGCTTACTACGCCTGAAAGTATGCAATCAATAGGCATTTAACGCCTCAATGTACCCAATGAGATTGAGTGCATTAAGCAAGCAAACCATTTTATACTTTTTTTTTAATACAGTATGCCTTAAATGAGGGATAGCAAAAACTTCACTCTATCCAGTTTGAAAAATGAACGAGACAAATACAGAATCTATCACACCTCAAAACCATTTCTAGACATATTTTTTAGTTAATTTTACCTAAGATGATAACAGCTGAGCGATAAATATAAAGAAAAATTGAAGAGTGCACAGTTGTTTATATTATTCTGTGTCAAAAGCATGTTATAAGCATGAAAGGCTATTATGTTTATGCTTTACGAATGCTATTTTTGCTAGTTTTAAAAGAAAAATCATTAATTACCCATATTTTACACTAGGATTAGTCATTCTAGCTTTAGAATCGGTTTTATCACTTTTTAAAGCATACTTTCAGGCAAATTTTGCTATATACGCCACAAAGTATGCAATCTTTTGTCTGATAAGCGTAACCTAACGAAGCCATCCACTACAATCATCTACTTTTCTACAAAATAAACAAAACTCACACTATTTCAGCACGTGCAACTGTAAAAGGAACAATTTCCAATCACCACGAACGTCCCGAAGCGTCTGCACTGGCAATGTACGTAAAGAACAGGCACAAAAAAGCCGACCCAAACGAAACAATCTACTCACGAAACAATCCAAATAACACAAATCGCTGGCAGGAGAGCGGGGAAAACCTCCCGCACCGAACTAACCAAACATACGGACAAAAAACCGTGAACCGGGAACCTGAAACAAAGCGACATGGAACCGTCCTGCCCGACGGTGGCACGAATGCACGAAACCAATCCGGGCGGGCGAAACAAAAACGGCTCCGTCTAATCAACGGAAAACAGATAAATTTACGTTTAATGTATGTTTTCCTTCTCGCATGCTCCACGCTGCACGAGCCAGCGCTGGCGGGCAGCCGGTGCACAAAACTCCACCATTATGCACCGTTTTTGGTTTTATTTCGTGTTTTTTTTTTGCCCTCAGCTGGTTCGTTCCCTATTGCATTCGTGAGCAGTGCCGGCAGCGCCTGTTTCCTGTGGTGAGTGGGTTTTTTTTTTGTTGGGTTAGAATTCAAATCGCTG
>LULB01060169.1:0-10203 GCA_002091845.1 Anopheles cracens | reverse complement strand
ACAAGACATTGGGCCCTGTCGGCGCAGGCCTTTGCACGTGTGCAAGCAAAGACGATAGGCGAGGAAGCAGTGGAAGTAGTGGTGTTTCGCTCCACAGCCCAGTAGGGAGTCCCCGCTTCAAGCGAACGCCCGAGCGGCTGATGCCGGGCGAAGACGACAAGGTGCCGAATTTTACGGCGCTTAATTGAGTGGTAAATGGAGACGATAATAACAGTAACAGTAAGCGATAAATTCACTTCATCAACATTGGCCACACCCGGTGTGGAAAACCAGAGCGCGGTCATTATCGTGAGCGCTGGCTTAGGTTAAGTGTTTCGTTATTGGTTTCACAGCGGGAATGGTGACCGCTGGAATGGACAAGCATAGCGATCCGCATGACATACCGGAAGATCGGCGGTAGACACCTGAAACTTCGCTTAATTTTTGCCATCATCGTTTAGCTCTTACCTGAAATTAGAAGAAAAGAAAGAAATACATTAATAACGAGATGCAAATTATTCAAACGTTTTAAGAAAAACATTCAAAAGGTGTACTGAGTTCGATTTCATCGCCAATGATGATAAACGATCAACTCCATGCATAATAATGGTCATCCCATTGCTTACGAAAGTCGATTGAAGCTGCGCATTCAAACACAGCCAGCTGTAATGTTGGGCCCAGGTAATGAGCATGTTTTGCGGCATGTTCTGGTCAGTTTTGACGCGCGTATCGTCGTTATTTTTCCAATTTCCAACCCGTGGCGTTAGCTTTGACGCGCGGATGGATGGGACAGCAGCAGGGCATCGACAACAAGCGGAAGCTGACGGTACTGTTTCCGGATTTATTCTTCTAATTACCTTTCTTACTTTACAACCCACTTGTCTCGGGCCGTACGAGCGGTTTCGGCTCGGCCGGAAGCGCGAGCAAAAGCGTCCGTGTAAATGAAATAATGCAACTAGGCAAATAGACCGATCGCTTCCAATAAGGTTTTAATGAGATTTGAGAAATTGGAAGAGATTTTTATTTCATTTTCTATTTGCTGTGCTATCGATTCATTTACAAAATTTTCGATTTACGGATTCATGTCATTAGGTTAATTAAAAGTGAGGTTCAGTGAATGGGTAAAAAAAACTGATAAAAAACATCATTTAAATAATTCAGTTGTGTTTAAAACATGTGGCTTTTCTATTATTTCTGCCTAATAGATTCTGTGTAATTAGTGATGATTGCACCAGGACCGAAGAGTAGACTCTAAGTTAAAACTCACACACCGACCATGTCACCCTTAGTTGTCACAAATTTGTGACCGCCGATCGAAGCCCATAAACAAATGCAGAAACAAAAAGACAAATAGATTAACGGGCGAATGATTGCGAAGGGGACCAGGGGTTCACTCGCACCTCGCCGTGCCTTCATCCCAGCGGCACATCTGATCCAGTGACCGTAATAGCGGGAAAGACTGGTTAAATTTAATTAAAAATTTTCATCACCATCACATGTGCACGATCGTACACGGGGGTACACGCACAGAAATACATACAACAGCCCCAACGAGGCACACGCTCTGTGTTCCCCTCGCGTTCTGTGAAGCCGATTTTGGGTTGGTGCGCGAATGGCATTACGCGGAATTTTCGAATCGATAAGCGCTGGTAAATGCAAGTTTAAACTAATTCGATTACACGGTTTCCGGATGTTGTCAACATTTCGTCGTATCGCTTCCAAAGGTACCTTCGTTGTGATGAATAACAACAAAACATCATCTTGCATATGCACAATAGGAGAACTCGCTGCCATATCACAAGACTCCGATAGACAAAAAAAACATTAGAATATGTTAAAAAAAAAACGTGAGAATCGTATAAAAACGCGGGATCTATTAGATAATCCATATACGCATGTTTAAGAACGTAGTCACGGCAGACATGTTGTAACCGAAAAGGAAGTGAAATGCGGACACGAAAGAACGCGGACGTAGCTTTAGAGGTAAACCCGCCAACCGATTTGAAAAGAGGAAATGCGTTGCTCTATTTCTATCGAATGTACAGAGAACACGCTGTTTGTTTGATCGTGCAATTCCACGCCGTCGGTATTGTTTGAAGATTGTAGTGGAGAGATTTTCTCAATTCATTCTACGCATGTACTACCCGCGTCCTGTGCACCATACCATACCATCGCCCGTCTATCCCCGATTCTGGGCCGGGAAAAACGAAATACCCGAGCTCATCTCTCTATTCGTCAGGTTGTCGTCGTCCAGCGAATCGAGCACGTTGGCTAATTAAAAACTGAAACCAGGTAATGAGCATGTTTTGCGGCATGTTCTGGTCAGTTTTGACGCGCGTATCGTCGTTATTTTTCCAATTTCCAACCCGTGGCGTTAGCTTTGACGCGCGGATGGATGGGACAGCAGCAGGGCATCGACAACAAGCGGAAGCTGACGGTACTGTTTCCGGATTTATTCTTCTAATTACCTTTCTTACTTTACAACCCACTTGTCTCGGGCCGTACGAGCGGTTTCGGCTCGGCCGGAAGCGCGAGCAAAAGCGTCCGTGTAAATGAAATAATGCAACTAGGCAAATAGACCGATCGCTTCCAATAAGGTTTTAATGAGATTTGAGAAATTGGAAGAGATTTTTATTTCATTTTCTATTTGCTGTGCTATCGATTCATTTACAAAATTTTCGATTTACGGATTCATGTCATTAGGTTAATTAAAAGTGAGGTTGCTGGTAAATGCAAGTTTAAACTAATTCGATTACACGGTTTCCGGATGTTGTCAACATTTCGTCGTATCGCTTCCAAAGGTACCTTCGTTGTGATGAATAACAACAAAACATCATCTTGCATATGCACAATAGGAGAACTCGCTGCCATATCACAAGACTCCGATAGACAAAAAAAAACATTAGAATATGTTCAAAAAAAAACGTGAGAAACGTATAAAAACGCGGGATCTATTAGATAATCCATATACGCATGTTTAAGAACGTAGTCACGGCAGACATGTTGTAACCGAAAAGGAAGTGAAATGCGGACACGAAAGAACGCGGACGTAGCTTTAGAGGTAAACCCGCCAACCGATTTGAAAAGAGGAAATGCGTTGCTCTATTTCTATCGAATGTACAGAGAACACGCTGTTTGTTTGATCGTGCAATTCCACGCCGTCGGGGGATGGGGCGAGAGGGGGGGGGGTGGAAGGAAGGGGGGTCTGATGGCGCATGGTTAAAGTAAAGATGGTTAAAGTAAAGTGTCGCTAAATTTAGGCCCTCCTTCGTGAGCGGTTCGGCCAACCTGATAGGATGATACGCCGAATCCGCCGTGGCTAAGCCAGGCCACGAAGGAACATGCTCTCGCCGGTTGCCGCGCCATTCCTTGCTCGTGTGCGCCAATCTCACGCACACCAGCGGCCACTCACCGGAGGAGGAAACCGGACATTCCTCTTCCGCGTTTTAATTAAACGTATCTCCGCTGCAGCCACCACGACTGCCGTCTGGTTCACTCGCACCTCGCCGTGCCTTCATCCCAGCGGCACATCTGATCCAGTGACCGTAATAGCGGGAAAGACTGGTTAAATTTAATTAAAAATTTTCATCACCATCACATGTGCACGATCGTACACGGGGGTACACGCACAGAAATACATACAACAGCCCCAACGAGGCACACGCTCTGTGTTCCCCTCGCGTTCTGTGAAGCCGATTTTGGGTTGGTGCGCGAATGGCATTACGCGGAATTTTCGAATCGATAAGCGCTGGTAAATGCAAGTTTAAACTAATTCGATTACACGGTTTCCGGATGTTGTCAACATTTCGTCGTATCGCTTCCAAAGGTACCTTCGTTGTGATGAATAACAACAAAACATCATCTTGCATATGCACAATAGGAGAACTCGCTGCCATATCACAAGACTCCGATAGACAAAAAAAATAAGCGCTGGTAAATGCAAGTTTAAACTAATTCGATTACACGGTTTCCGGATGTTGTCAACATTTCGTCGTATCGCTTCCAAAGGTACCTTCGTTGTGATGAATAACAACAAAACATCATCTTGCATATGCACAATAGGAGAACTCGCTGCCATATCACAAGACTCCGATAGACAAAAAAAACATTAGAATATGTTAAAAAAAAAACGTGAGAATCGTATAAAAACGCGGGATCTATTAGATAATCCATATACGCATGTTTAAGAACGTAGTCACGGCAGACATGTTGTAACCGAAAAGGAAGTGAAATGCGGACACGAAAGAACGCGGACGTAGCTTTAGAGGTAAACCCGCCAACCGATTTGAAAAGAGGAAATGCGTTGCTCTATTTCTATCGAATGTACAGAGAACACGCTGTTTGTTTGATCGTGCAATTCCGATGGCCTAATACATTTCATTAAATAATTAAATTAACTTACAAAACGAGGATGACATAACGCATTAAAAATAGTCTGCTGACTTGTCAATGAACAGATGTTAAGCATAGTTTGTGAACCGAATGATTTGTAGTGCATTCACTACACATTTTGAATCCCGTGGTGGTCGATCACGGGGAGTGTAGAGCATCGTGTATTAACAGGAAACGATCCAAAGCACGACTGCACAAGAAGCATCCAAGATCAAAGAGTATACAGTTGAGCTTGATCAACCGCACAGGAAATCGCCACAAACAACAAAACGTTCCATGCTCCTGGTAATACAATCGACCGAACAACGCAATATTGACCGGATTCGTAGATCAGTGATTTGTTGTGGGCATATTGTGGGTTGACTAAGCATTTCACCTACGTGTGTTGAAATGAGTATCTCGAAAGTACCACCCATACCGCCGAGGGAATGTTTGGCAACGGCGAAAAGAAGACGGCTCGAAACAGTCGGTGGTATCGCGGTGGTGTTTGAGAAACATGATCGTTCGTCGTTCGTCAAATATTCCCGGCCTGAAACCGGCACCGGTTCGGTTGAGCGGTATGCGTTCGCGATTCGATTGTTATTTATTTTATCACCTCATTACCACCACGAGACTGGAGGCGCGTCCCGGCTGCAGCGTGTGTGTGTGTGCGGAAAAAGTCGGAGCACATTTGCTTTGATCTTTGCTGGCGCGCCCGTAATTCTGGGACACAAGACAAGACATTGGGCCCTGTCGGCGCAGGCCTTTGCACGTGTGCAAGCAAAGACGATAGGCGAGGAAGCAGTGGAAGTAGTGGTGTTTCGCTCCACAGCCCAGTAGGGAGTCCCCGCTTCAAGCGAACGCCCGAGCGGCCGATGCCGGGCGAAGACGACAAGGTGCCGAATTTTACGGCGCTTAATTGAGTGGTAAATGGAGACGATAATAACAGTAACAGTAAGCGATAAATTCACTTCATCAACATTGGCCACACCCGGTGTGGAAAACCAGAGCGCGGTCATTATCGTGAGCGCTGGCTTAGGTTAAGTGTTTCGTTATTGGTTTCACAGCGGGAATGGTGACCGCTGGAATGGACAAGCATAGCGATCCGCATGACATACCGGAAGATCGGCGGTAGACACCTGAAACTTCGCTTAATTTTTGCCATCATCGTTTAGCTCTTACCTGAAATTAGAAGAAAAGAAAGAAATACATTAATAACGAGATGCAAATTATTCAAACGTTTTAAGAAAAACATTCAAAAGGTGTACTGAGTTCGATTTCATCGCCAATGATGATAAACGATCAACTCCATGCATAATAATGGTCATCCCATTGCTTACGAAAGTCGATTGAAGCTGCGCATTCAAACACAGCCAGCTGTAATGTTGGGCCAATATGCTCTGAGCGAAGAAAACCTGACCTATTTCGATCAAGCACCCTCATCATTTCCGAGTAACATTACGTACTGTCGCAAATAGGAAACACCTTTCATCCTCGGGGGATGCGAAAATCCGAACCGGACACGATTAATTATGAGTCCAATATGCTCTGAGCGAAGAAAACCTGACCTATTTCGATCAAGCACCCTCATCATTTCCGAGTAACATTACGTACTGTCGCAAATAGGAAACACCTTTCATCCTCGGGGGATGCGAAAATCCGAACCGGACACGATTAATTATGAGTTGTGTTCTAGATTTTCGAGGCCCCGGCTCACCGGGGGCCTCCTCCTCAATGTCGCTCGGGTACCGCCGCGATTCGGTCATCATCCATTCTAAATTGCACTAATAACTTACATTCGCAACAACCCGCGGAACAGTTGCGGAAGAAGAGGAAGAAGAAGAAGAAGCCCGGAGAGCAAACCGCGCCCGGGGCTGAAGCGGATGAGAAAGTTCTCCGCGGAACACATTCAGACAGGTTGTCATGCGACCCCCGTGCGTGAAGCAACGGGAACCGAAGGAACCGAATGCACATTCTCCGCGATTCTACTGATGTGCGAATCCACTGACGCTCGCTGACCACTACTGGGGATGGGGCGAGAGGGGGGGGGGGGGGGGGACAAGACATTGGGCCCTGTCGGCGCAGGCCTTTGCACGTGTGCAAGCAAAGACGATAGGCGAGGAAGCAGTGGAAGTAGTGGTGTTTCGCTCCACAGCCCAGTAGGGAGTCCCCGCTTCAAGCGAACGCCCGAGCGGCTGATGCCGGGCGAAGACGACAAGGTGCCGAATTTTACGGCGCTTAATTGAGTGGTAAATGGAGACGATAATAACAGTAACAGTAAGCGATAAATTCACTTCATCAACATTGGCCACACCCGGTGTGGAAAACCAGAGCGCGGTCATTATCGTGAGCGCTGGCTTAGGTTAAGTGTTTCGTTATTGGTTTCACAGCGGGAATGGTGACCGCTGGAATGGACAAGCATAGCGATCCGCATGACATACCGGAAGATCGGCGGTAGACACCTGAAACTTCGCTTAATTTTTGCCATCATCGTTTAGCTCTTACCTGAAATTAGAAGAAAAGAAAGAAATACATTAATAACGAGATGCAAATTATTCAAACGTTTTAAGAAAAACATTCAAAAGGTGTACTGAGTTCGATTTCATCGCCAATGATGATAAACGATCAACTCCATGCATAATAATGGTCATCCCATTGCTTACGAAAGTCGATTGAAGCTGCGCATTCAAACACAGCCAGCTGTAATGTTGGGCTTTCTATTTGCTGTGCTATCGATTCATTTACAAAATTTTCGATTTACGGATTCATGTCATTAGGTTAATTAAAAGTGAGGTTCAGTGAATGGGTAAAAAAAACTGATAAAAAACATCATTTAAATAATTCAGTTGTGTTTAAAACATGTGGCTTTTCTATTATTTCTGCCTAATAGATTCTGTGTAATTAGTGATGATTGCACCAGGACCGAAGAGTAGACTCTAAGTTAAAACTCACACACCGACCATGTCACCCTTAGTTGTCACAAATTTGTGACCGCCGATCGAAGCCCATAAACAAATGCAGAAACAAAAAGACAAATAGATTAACGGGCGAATGATTGCGAAGGGGACCAGGTAAGTGCAACATTATTGCTGCTCTAGGCACAATGTCGGATACAATATGTAATATAATGATAGCCTATTTTTATGATTTTTTTTAAATTTCGCATCACACATACAGCTTATCGTTTTCATCAAGTGACACTTGAACATAGCATCATAGAATTATATTCCAATATAATTCTCACCACTACTTCCACTGCTTCCTCGCCTATCGTCTTTGCTTGCACACGTGCAAAGGCCTGCGCCGACAGGGCCCAATGTCTTGTCTTGTGTCCCAGAATTACGGGCGCGCCAGCAAAGATCAAAGCAAATGTGCTCCGACTTTTTCCGCACACACACACACGCTGCAGCCGGGACGCGCCTCCAGTCTCGTGGTGGTAATGAGGTGATAAAATAAATAACAATCGAATCGCGAACGCATACCGCTCAACCGAACCGGTGCCGGTTTCAGGCCGGGAATATTTGACGAACGACGAACGATCATGTTTCTCAAACACCACCGCGATACCACCGACTGTTTCGAGCCGTCTTCTTTTCGCCGTTGCCAAACATTCCCTCGGCGGTATGGGTGGTACTTTCGAGATACTCATTTCAACACACGTAGGTGAAATGCTTAGTCAACCCACAATATGCCCACAACAAATCACTGATCTACGAATCCGGTCAATATTGCGTTGTTCGGTCGATTGTATTACCAGGAGCATGGAACGTTTTGTTGTTTGTGGCGATTTCCTGTGCGGTTGATCAAGCTCAACTGTATACTCTTTGATCTTGGATGCTTCTTGTGCAGTCGTGCTTTGGATCGTTTCCTGTTAATACACGATGCTCTACACTCCCCGTGATCGACCACCACGGGATTCGAAATGTGTAGTGAATGCACTACAAATCATTCGGTTCACAAACTATGCTTAACATCTGTTCATTGACAAGTCAGCAGACTATTTTTAATGCGTTATGTCATCCTCGTTTTGTAAGTTAATCTAATTATTTAATGAAATGTATTAGGCCATCATAAAAGAAGCCATCTTTGGGCGGAAAACAATGATGCTTGCCTGTCCTCAGTTCCGAATACGTGTGAATGCAATGGTGGCTGATTCAACACTACGCTCCACCTTCCTGTTGCGTTTGTGTCAAGATCTTGTTTGACCACCTACGCGCAACTCTTCTCATCCTCTCCGAGTGTACTTCGCTTTGTATGACCGTGCACCCCCTTTGCAAAGCAAGCAGGCCGTCGAACAGAGAGCAAAACACCCAGCGAAAGGCGGCGGCAGATCCAACCACACCAAGGGTGCGATACTGTGGTCCTTTTCCATCGGCCACAGCTTTTGTGGGCAGTGCTACGCGCTCCGAACCATAAGTGCAACATTATTGCTGCTCTAGGCACAATGTCGGATACAATATGTAATATAATGATAGCCTATTTTTATGATTTTTTTTAAATTTCGCATCACACATACAGCTTATCGTTTTCATCAAGTGACACTTGAACATAGCATCATAGAATTATATTCCAATATAATTCTCCCAACAGTTCGATTTCTACGCCTGTCTTCTTATATTGAGAACGTTTGAGGTTTTTTCTCCAGTTTTTTTAGCAGCCGTTTTCTCAAAAGAAAAAGCCAACTCACCGATTAACCTTTGCCACAATCTCCGGAAGTCAGTTTTCACTGTCACCTGACTCCAGACTTTCTCATTGCGAGGAGAAGGCTAGGTTAGGCAATGGGCTTGCCCAGAGGAACATAAAACTCGAAGGTCACACTTCCTCAAGATAAAAATGGATACGAGAACTGGAAGGGGTCCCATAAAATACAGTCCGCGTATTGCGTTTGAGGAGCAGTTCATTCATGGCCGGCTTTAGAATGTGTCCGTACACACGCACGCACTTCATTCATTGCCAGCAGAAGACATCGCATCGAAGTTGTACAAACTCATCGTGCGTGCTTGTGTGCAGATGCAGAATGTCGAAAGAGAGGGATAGTGAGAGTACATAGCATACCATGTGTTCCGTACGCCTGCCTCTGGCCAGCTCTAAAAATATGCTTTAAAAATAGTCGTTGCGGGTACGCCTGGACTTGGCCTCCTGTACAATACTAATTTTGCACCCCAAGTGCTGCATGCATGCATGCTCATGATGCATCGTAAAGCAGTCTCCAATAACGCGCATACGCTTCGCCCAACCGTTCCTCCCGGTTTGGGTGCGTACAGCATGCTCCCTACCGAAAACTCCGCTTTCCCGCGAAAAAGTTATGCGCGACGAGATATGTGATAAAACCTAGGAATTGCGTAATTTGTCCTAAAATAACTTTGCAGAACGTTTGCGTGTGTGAAAGGGACTGAACTCCTGCACCGTTTTCACACGGTTGAATTGCCTCACCGAACTGCGCCAGACACGCTGTTGCCACAGGGTTTTCTTGACTCGATCTCCATCGTGCCTTCCGGCGTTCAGTGAGATGGGGAAACGTATAGTGCTCTTCAAGTCGATTAAGATAATATTTTCATAAGCTGTGTGAAAAAATTGTTACTAAAATCAACAAACTCGTTACTATCAGCATACACTCTTCCCGTATGAATGTTATAATAAGAAATAATTCATAATGTAATTGTAACATTTGCTTATCATACAGTTACAATAAGGAAACAAGCACATTATTGTACCATCGAAAGATCGAATAGCTTTGGCTCAGCATAGCAGCGTCCCTTCGGTGGTAATGGCATGGGTTCTCTGTGTGCGTCCACAAATTCCCGTGTGCGCCGCGTGTATTGCCTTCCATCTGCGGACTTTCCACGTACTCCA
>KZ071438.1:112646-125807 GCA_002091845.1 Anopheles cracens | reverse complement strand
TGCCAGATCTTCTCCATATCATCCCAGTTGGTGATGATACCGTGCTCGATCGGGTACTTCAGGGTGAGGATACCACGCTTGCTCTGGGCCTCATCACCGACGTACGAGTCCTTCTGGCCCATACCGACCATCACACCCTGGTGACGCGGGCGACCCACGATCGAGGGGAAGACGGCACGGGGTGCGTCATCACCAGCGAAACCGGCCTTGCACATACCGGATCCTGTGTTGAGGGGACGGAGAAAAGCCACATTACATTTGCTGGTTCGATGAGAGCAGTCCGTTGGAAATCGTTCTGGAGAGTGAGCTGAGGCAAATATCTGCACCAAACCCTGATGTAGTAGGCGCTGAAGAGTATTTTTCTCCTTCCTTATGTCATCTATCAAAAACTTGACATATTGCAGTGAAAGCAGTAGGCGACAAAACCACAATATACTGTCTGTGTGCCTTCAAATATTGCTCGAGATCATTCGAGTCAACGAAACGCGAAAAATGACATTCAATTACTCTTGTTAGTTTATTTTCCTTTCTCTAGTTTTAAAATTTGTCTAAAGCTTGTGTGTTACTGCTGTTTAATATTGCTTCTTTAATTAAAGGCATTCTTTTCTTGATCTCCTGTTCTCTATATTATTATACTTTGAATTTCATTCCTGAAGTTTGTATCTAACAAAATCTTTAGCAAGCTAGCTAACCCAAACTACGGTCTATCAGGACGAATCTGCACATTATTATTTATTATTCTGGGACGTGCCAGGATAATAAGATCTTGTAACAGAATTAAAAAATAGCCAGAAGATCTTGGCAGGAAATTCTTGTCACTACAAATTAAACGGAATGCACACATTTTCGACTCAGATATCGTTAAAAGATGATCGGCAGAAACATCAGCATTCCAGCAGAACCGATCAAGCCTTCTAAAAGACTTTTGATTTCTATGCAATTTCTCACTCAAACAACATTATGAGCATCTTTCAAGTGAAGATTATCCATATCTCCAGCAGAAATATCATTCTGAACCGTCTGCACAACACAAGCGTTCTGCGATCAGTCGCCACCAAACGGTTCAATGTTCTTTTTTCACTTTCTCATCCATCCGTTTCCATTCCATAGTCACTGGAAATCTATTTTAGTGTTCCGTTGTAACCATCTATCGACCACACCCATCTATCTGGCAAGGCGGCACTGACGCTCATCCTATTCCACACCACTTCTCTATCACTTGCTTGCTTCCACTAAATAACGTTTCCCTTCGCTTCGGGCTTTCCATCTTGTCACTTGTCTGGCAGATCACTCTCGAAACGACTTTTCCATTGCTCCGGGGAGCCAGCCGGCTGCTGCAGCAATACGCACCGTTGTCAACGACCAATGCGGCAACATCATCGTCACACATTTTGGCTGGTTTGGGTTTGGGTACTGGCTAACACACCGAAAGAATGAATCTAGGGACGTCCGTACGCCACGAAAGCTACACTGATGACTGTAACGCACCGAGTCTGGTGCCAGAATCTTATATACCTTCCGGTCGCCGAAATCCGGTCCACCTTACCACCTACATCCTTACCCCGATCGCGCACCACACGCACCCACACACACACATACAAACATGCTGCTCACAACTCTCCGGGCAGACGAAAATAGATTGTAATATTCATAAGAATATTCATCGGCGTGGAAGACCAGGCATACACACCGACAAATAACCCTGCGAAGCCACCGTCCCATCCTGCGGTTGCTCTCTCTCTCTCTCTCTCTCTCTCTCTCTGTGTTTCTCAACACGTTTCCCAGCTACACACCCCGCGAAGCACACCCCACCCGGTGCATGGAAAAACGCCAAACGCCGGCAGACGAAAAGTTGCTGCCGGTTGCGACTTGGGATGAGTCAGACCGTATATGGTTGCGGGAGTGGAACCGATTTTCCAACCGCCGTCCCTCCAGCCGCCCTCCATGCCAGCGGCCGCCCCTCCACCACCTGCACTCTAACTGCTCTGACCGTCTCAACATAACAACATGTGCACACGCATCGTACAGGCAGGCCGCTTGGCGCAGCCGCGCGCACGAGCTGTGTTGGTGCGCGCGTAATGTTCCATAAATGTGTTTTTTTTTGTTCGTCTCTATTTCTCCGGGTCTTGTGCGGAAAGATGTTGAGCGTTGGTTGCATGTATGTGTGCGCTTTTGGGAGCGTTTCCTCGTGATCTTCACGATCTGCGGGGGTGTCACGATCGAGTTGGTCGTTTAAGTCGCATGCTTGTTGCTGAAGGCATACGTGTGTGTGTGTTGGCGTATTCTTACAATTTTTTCCGGTTTTTTTTTCAACTCCATCCAAGCAAAACGTACATGTCCTTAGGTAAATAATACGCTCAATTTAGGTTCAGAATGAGGTAGAAAAATATTTTTGCCACAAAACCTGCATGCAACACATGCAAGTATTGGTAACGAGGATCGGGCTCGAGCGTGGCGAGCGTGGAAAAATAAAACAAACAATACGTTCCTGCCGTCCGCACCGAGACCCACCACAAATGGTCAGACGCCGTGGTTGGGAAGCTGTGGCAAATTTTCTTTCGCTCTTCTTGCTCCTCCGTACCGAGGCTGGGTGCTTTTTCACTCATCATCATCGCTCTCTTTCACACTCATCGCCTCTCTATCTACCATTCAGAATGTTTTCCACGTTTTTTTTTCATGCTCCACAAAAATTCCACCGGCGCTTTCCACCTAGGGGGGCAACCGAAGCCATCCTACGGCGTGTATTTTTGAATTTCGCTTCGACATTGCGCGTTTCGTAATCAATTCTTTCACCGGTCCAATGCCTCGAGACGCAACCTACAGCTCGGTTAGCGCAAGGATGAGCAGGTGAAGAATGAAGGGGAGAAATGAACGCGGCGAAAAGGTGGTTTCCTAAACCTGTCGCGGCCGAACGGACGGACAACAATCTACCGAGACTTATTTGGCGCGACATTGTGCCGATTCATGTGTTGCTTGGGGGCGGTTTGACCCGGGGGACCAAATTGTTCAACATCTTTTACGTGCTTATATCAGGGGATGCAGTACAAAGTATCGCGAGATGGACGTAATTCTATCACCACGTTTGACGGAAGCCAGGGACAGGGACCAGTGATATTGAGTTGTATATATTAGTCTATTATACATATTAGTCAGACATTCTTTGAACCAATGCTTTAGTGACAATTTATTATAACAATTTAATTATCTTTTTACAATTTTCTAATACAAAGCAACCTGTTTTACGACTATGGTGCCTTTGTGGAGACATCTCCACAAAGAGTTTATATGCAAACAGTTGTTAATGATTGCTTACTACTTGTAATCTTTTCAATCAGTTTTGTTCATAACTACTTCCAATAAGTATTCAGGAACTTGCAACAACTTCTCAGAAACTTCTTAAAACCATAAAGAAATATCTTAAATTAAATCCATAAAGGAGTATCAGCTGTAATTAACGTTGTAATATATACATCATCTTTGTTCTTCCGAAATACATCAACTTTTATCCGAAAGACCTCAGTATAAATCTTATGTAAAAATGAGCTACTAGTCTAGTCAATACAGACCCAATTAATTATTATTAGATGCTATAAGGGATCCGTTTCTACGACGAGAACTAGCTTCTCAAAACGTCCGATCAAACCTCCCCTTTCTACCACCTATAACGGACAGCGGTGGAGAAGGAATCGCATTACTCTGTTAGCGGTTAAATGCTGCTTGTATCTCCTACGTCTCCGTCTCGGAGGCCCAGTCAGGGAATCCTTCACAGTAAAATTCCTGTACTTTCCACTTTTCTAACCGTCGATCTATGGTGATCGCACCGTGAAAAATGGCAAACTGCTTCCACGGCAAGAGTGGTGCAATTTATCAGTTCCCCCCCCCCCCCCCCCCCCCCTACGAGGATCGGGCTCGAGCGTGGCGAGCGTGGAAAAATAAAACAAACAATACGTTCCTGCCGTCCGCACCGAGACCCACCACAAATGGTCAGACGCCGTGGTTGGGAAGCTGTGGCAAATTTTCTTTCGCTCTTCTTGCTCCTCCGTACCGAGGCTGGGTGCTTTTTCACTCATCATCATCGCTCTCTTTCACACTCATCGCCTCTCTATCTACCATTCAGAAGCATACACACCGACAAATAACCCTGCGAAGCCACCGTCCCATCCTGCGGTTGCTCTCTCTCTCTCTCTCTCTCTCTCTCTCTGTGTTTCTCAACACGTTTCCCAGCTACACACCCCGCGAAGCACACCCCACCCGGTGCATGGAAAAACGCCAAACGCCGGCAGACGAAAAGTTGCTGCCGGTTGCGGCTTGGGATGAGTCAGACCGTATATGGTTGCGGGAGTGGAACCGATTTTCCAACCGCCGTCCCTCCAGCCGCCCTCCATGCCAGCGGCCGCCCCTCCACCACCAGCGCTCTGACTGCTCTGACCGTCTCAACATAACAACATGTGCACACGCATCGTACAGGCAGGCCGCTTGGCGCAGCCGCGCGCACGAGCTGTGTTGGTGCGCGCGTAATGTTCCATAAATGTGTTTTTTTTTGTTCGTCTCTATTTCTCCGGGTCTTGTGCGGAAAGATGTTGAGCGTTGGTTGCATGTATGTGTGCGCTTTTGGGAGCGTTTCCTCGTGATCTTCACGATCTGCGGGGGTGTCACGATCGAGTTGGTCGTTCAAGTCGCATGCTTGTTGCTGTAGGCATACGTGTGTGTGTTGGCGTATTCTTACAATTTTTTTCCGGTTTTTTTTTCAACTCCATCCAAGCAAAACGTACATGTCCTTAGGTAAATAATACGCTCAATTTAGGTTCAGAATGAGGTAGAAAAATATTTTTGCCACAAAACCTGCATGCAACACATGCAAGTATTGGTAACGAGGATCGGGCTCGAGCGTGGCGAGCGTGGAAAAATAAAACAAACAATACGTTCCTGCCGTCCGCACCGAGACCCACCAGAAATGGTCAGACGCCGTGGTTGGGAAGCTGTGGCAAATTTTCTTTCGCTCTTCTTGCTCGTCCGTACCGAGGCTGGGTGCTTTTTCACTCATCATCATCGCTCTCTTTCACACTCATCGCCTCTCTATCTACCATTCAGAAAAAGGAAATTGTAATAGTAACTCAAATTATGCACAAAAATCCCGCGAGAAGCATTGCAACACCAGCAACAAAAAGAAACGAACACAAACGAAAACAAACCTTACGCATATCGCATCTTACGTCAGCCCGTTGCTAATCGGCGTTGGTATGCGTACGATGCAGCAGGCCCATCTTTGGAGTGTGCGTTCGTGCTTGAAACGAACGCTAGAAAAACATCCAAAGAACCTCCCCGACTGATCGCCCTCTTCCTAGTTGCGCTGGGAAGGCACCACCGGGCTATGGTCGCCTTCCCGGCACCCGCACTGGTGCTCTTCCGTTATGTACTAAATATAGAAACACGCACGAAGATCGCACATATTATGATCGCACCATTCGGAATTCCAACGCCGACATGCTGGCGAAGTATGGGCCCAGCTCCAGGCGATGGAAGTTTGGCTTGCTGACTAGCTGCTGGTCCGCGAATCATGTGCACGCGGCGAACTGGCGGAAATAACCGAATGACTACATCCGGCCGTCACCGGCGTCTGGAACTGGAGGCCAGCGTGATTCGTCGTCGGTAGAGGATATCTCTTACAATGCTAGCAATGGCGACAACGCGATGTATAAAAAATACTATTAAAAATTAAAATCTTTTTGTGTCTTTCTTGCTGCTAAGGATACAAAGTATATAAAGGATTAAAAACATTATCTTGAAATATGTTTGCAATAACGAAAACACAAAATGATCTGAACATTTGATAGTATTTACAATTGATTCAAGAAAAATAACTGCAGATAAAACACAATGCACTGAAGTCTACCTAAGCCACGAACATAATACAAAAAAACTGTTCATTTGTTATTTAATGTCCGCAATCACATCTATCTCACAAAAGGCTTCTTTGTGCTTCAAGTAATAAAAGAAATGTTCAAGAAGTTTTGTAAGTGTCAGATACATTAGTACCATTAGGCCTAGGACGAATGAGCAACCATTGTATCATGCAATCGTTATGCGATCAATTCAATTTATTATCTTCCAGTGCCTGCCACGAGGAATTTATAAACTAATCCTGAACAAGAGATTCAAGTTTGACTAAATCTTCGTTTTTATGTGAAAAAAATGTAAAGATCAAATACTATACTAAATCAGAAATAACTAATCAATTTAACTGAATGTAAGGAATGTCACCAAATCAATTGCAGATTGTGCTACGAATAGTAATCGACCGACGGTATGCTTATGATTGATGTTAGCCTACAATTTTCTGTGATTATAGCACATCATTCTAATATAATCTATATCATTCTATATAATCGAATCTTTTGGGATGCAGAACTCACTGATTATTAAAATTCCTACGAATAATATTGATTCCTTAAACAAAACTGGCATCATTTTTGTTTTGTGTTTGTTTTCATCCAAAAATTTGTCATCTATTCAATTCAACAGACTGAATTGTACTGGAACATTTCATCCTATTGCTCTCATCTTTGCAGCCGGTCCTAATCAACACATTATTTCAGAGCACAATAGTTGCTGTTGAGTCAAACAAATAGCCCAGCTGCAAACGTGACTTTTGCAGTGTGATGTCTGTGATTTGTACTAATCTACCGAAGTTCTTATTTGCTAAAACTAGGTTGGGTTATCTTTAAGATTTAACAATTAATTCAGTTCAATTCTGTGTTATATTTAATTTCAAACATTCAATTTACTAGTTTTATTAAACACTTGTTTAAGGAGTGAACAATATAAATAAGCTTTCAAAATATCAATCTCAAGACGAACTACTTAGAAACTAGGGGGAACTATTTAGAACAAATCATTTTTTTTATATATTTCCTACTCGATATGCTCGACTCTTCCTACTCGTACTCAATGTAGCAGGTATCACAGACATAAGAAATGTTGACTATCAAACAGTGACGTCCTATATGTCCATAATTGGCGACGCCGTACGACCAACAATGTAGCGCTCAAATAGTATGCACGTGCGATAGCAAAACGTAAACCCAATGTAGCGCTCAAATAGTATGCACGTGCGATAGCAAAACGTAAACCACCCATGCACACTTGCTCACGTTGCCATGGGTAACCAGAGACGATTACGCGATGCAAGTAGGCGCTGTGATGTGCATACCGCCAAATGTGTCATCCCGAACGGGCACCACATGGCCGGTTGTACTATCGAGGATCTCGCGATTAGGCCAGTGCGATCAGCGGAAGTTTTCACCGGCACGTTAAATTATGCACCCTGTCCGATGCACTGCCAGCGACGCTCACTTACTGTCAAACTGCACTTAATCTTCATCCACCGGCTGAAGGATGGGCAGCCGTGGGGCAGGATAATAAATAAACACATGTTAATTAGCGTACTTATCTTGCGTGCGCGTATCTCATCGTACGCCGTGCAGCGGCCAGGCCGTTGGTTGGCGCGCGCGTTGATGTTGGCGATAAATCAAGCGGACGGCGTCAAGGGACACCGCTTCGGACGGGAGACCGGTGGTCGAAAATCGGCGTCTCATTTTATCACCATCACCATCATCATCAACGAGCGGTCTTGCAGCAGCCGCACCGTGGCCTGTTCTGGTACGACCTAAGACAATGATCTTCACAGCTCGCAGGAACCTTTTCCGTCTGTACCGCAAGCGATCCTACATTCCGGTCGTTGTTGTCTTTTCGCCGGCTTTTTGCTTGACTTTAGTCGCGTGCCTTAGTGACAATTAAAACTGTCAATTAAAATTGCTCACAGCAAGTCCGAGATTGGGAGCGGAGTTTATGCCTCTCGGCGTTAGCACTTCTGAATGAATTTCGATACCGTGCAGCTTTGCCTCCGAGTGGGACGGCTGGTAGTTAATTTAGACATTTCGTCGATGTCGTATCTGTTTTCAACACACCGTCGGTCTGCGGTGGTTTATCACTATCGAAATGACATTTTTCGGCTAGAGTAAAGCCGTTTGGTGTCGGTTTCTGCTGTGTAGAGGAGCAATTAGCTTTCAATAAACGTCGCTGTTTAAGTCCATATTAATTAGAAGAAACAGATCGTAAGCTGCTGGCAGAAGATGATTGAAGGGGATCATAACAATGAGACGGCCCATGACTTGATGGATTATCTTTCCAACAGTTTTTTGATTAGTTGTTAAATGTCTTAGTGTGTTTCCTGAACGTGACATTCACGCCAAAATACTCGATCTAAACTAATATAAATTTAATAGCGAATTTATCACCTCATATTTAGGTTAAATTCCACCTTCGGCTTCCAACGACGTGTGTTGGTTTTATCCTCTGCATTCCCCAGCCTCGAATGTAAACGATCATTTCATCAAGAAATCTCCCACCAGCTCCCAGGTATACGGGAATAGCATGCCAAATTAGTCGAACGTGTCGAGCCGGTATGGATTATTCACCACCTGAGACGGAAAATTGTCGCAACGGAGGCGGAAAACTGCTCGCCCAAACTCGCTCGCTACCTAATTTGTAGCTCGTTTGGCGCACGGTGGCGTACCGTGCTGCCATGTTCGTCCCAGCCCTTTCGAACCGTCCAGCCGAGCCATCCCGGTATGAACGATATGATCATGCTGACGGTTGAGCCGTTCGGATCCCCGTTGCGCATCGCACCAGAGATGAGATGTATTTTTAGCGGTATGCTAGTTAGAACCGGACGCCACACGGGCAACTGTGCCGGTGATCGGTCGGTTCGATTTGGTCCAATTTCGTGTTGCTCCCCCGCAACGGTCGGTAGCGGTGGTTTCCGTCTTTTTTTTCGATCGTCCTACAAACGCACACACAGATACAGCCTAGCAAACGTTGAACAAAATTGCATAAATTCAAGTGAAAGTGAGCGCAAGAGGGTGCTCTGTAATGAACAATATTCACTACGGTAAAAGAAGCACAAAAACACGTAAAACATACGTCGTGTGGAGAAAAAAAAATTGTCATAAAAATATCGTCAAGCGATGGATCGCCCCCGAAAGACACCACCGGAACTATCCCGGGCGAATCTTCTTGCCGAATTTGCTTTGCGCGGTCGCCTTTTTTGAGGTCAACGGAGGAACACAATCGTGTTACCTCACGTGGAGCAGGGGAAGGGGGATAGCTTTTTCCGCGGCTAGTAGCGCATTTTTCATGGTTTATGTGAGTTATGAGGCCGTATGCACGCGTGCGCGGTTTGGTTTAGGTGTGCTGAAAGCAAACGCTTCGTCTTTTGCCCCCGCAATGATGCAGATTGCTGTAGGTTCTTTTATTGCTTTATATTTAAACATTTGATTAGGTGTTTGTTCTAGTCAATGGGGCGAAACGTTGTGGTGTACTATTTGAAACGAATTTCTTTAACTCTTTCTTTATTTCGTTATCAATTCAACAGGCTACTTAAAAGGCTAATCCTGGATTAAAAACGGAAAACTTAAAATTTATCTGAAACTACTACTACTGAAATCTGAAAAACTAACAAGCTAAA
This sequence comes from Anopheles cracens, assembly GCA_002091845.1. Lineage (NCBI taxonomy): Eukaryota > Metazoa > Arthropoda > Insecta > Diptera > Culicidae > Anopheles > Anopheles cracens. The sequence goes on along the minus strand of KZ071438.1, from coordinate 116,281 downwards.
TTCAAACTTGAACATGGAACATGGAAAGCCGAAAAAGGGAAGAAGTTCAAGAAGTATACCTTGCCATATTAAAAACCTTCACGAACATCCAGAACTTCCAGCGAACAAACGAATGATTCGAAGGCCTAATTAAGATGTGCCTATGAAGTAATTAGTCATTTCAATGTATGACCCCAAATTATGCACTATTCTATTTCCACTTGTCATCCCACGTTTTTGACTTCAACCTATCCTTATCCACTTTCAATTCACATCTTAAACTATCCTCTGTATATTCTTCTCCTTCCGGAATCTTGTTCACAGCAGGGACTCTTAGACTTTAAGTTAGGCTTATCTTGGTATCCTATTAGCATTAGGTTAGTTAAGATTGTATAAGTTATAACGCAGATAAATTCAACAAATGAAACACAATAAAAATAAATAAAATAAAATAAATAATACAATTCCTCAGCAAAACCGAAATGAAAGCGGGGCGGTTGTATAGTAAGGTGCATATGGCCTTACCAGTGTTGTGAGTTAGAATCTTAGTTGGACCGTCTTCTAGCTACGGGTGTAATTAGGCCAGATTAAGTACAGCTAAAATAATGGGTAAATATAAAACCGTTAAAATCTTCAATTTAATTAAATTCTTCTTTTAATTCAAACATAACGATCTACTGATCATCACTATCGCATTGTGGGTTACTAGATATAGTTTTACCCCAGTAGCTCGACAGGCATTTCTTGTTACAGTTGACTGATCCAATTGGGATTTTTTCTGCATTTCTTCCTCTAGACGTAATTATAACACCCCAGCTAGACACAGCTTGACAAACCTTACATGTGCTAGACGATCCATGAAATTTTATGTGGAGACTGGCGCATTTACCACCTTACTACTGATCCTGTCGTTTGGAAACCGGCCTTACTACAAACACTCCACTAGGCAACTCAGCGTTTCAATTATAAAGTCGAAGTTGTAAATAAACATGAGTTACATAGAATAAACATGTAAATGTAAATATAAATGTAAATATATGAATGTAAGTAAACAACATTTTACATAGAAAAAAACACTCAAGACAACTCCCATAAAATTCCGGGTGAACTATTTCTGCTGAAAAGTAAGTAAGCTTCATTCGCACACGAAAGGAACAATTCCTAAAGAAATATATAATGGTCACCTTACTATACAACAGACATTAGTATGTAGAGGTCACGAACATCAAACTATTTCGTCATGCACCATTAGTAATCGAAACATGATTGGAACGAAAACTGTCTATTGTATGTCTATTGTCTATTGTATTTTTTATTTCGTCATGCACCATTAGTAATCGAAACATGATTGGAACGAAAACTGTCTATTGTATGTCTATTGTCTATTGTATTTTTTATTGTATGTGTAAATAAATTTAAAAACTAAATGTCAATTACTACGATATACCAGGCGCCTCCATATAAGATTGTTTTTTAACTTTATCTATTGTCGCGCTAACAGGTAGACGCAGTAATTCAGTAAAATTCATAAAAACCAAAATTTGAGAGATATGTTTTGCCTGTAAATATTTTATACGCGAACTCTTTTTTGAGATAGAAAGAGAAGTTGAGAGAAAATAAAAGATAGAACATTAAAAATAGATTTATTTTGTTTTGAATATAAAAAATTGTGTTTTTTATTATATATTTCGCATAATAATGACTGAATCAAATCTTGCACTGAGTGCTAAACTGTAGCAAGTAAACTTACTTAAACAGTTTAAATTTTAGGACGTGCACTATGCCGAAATTGTTAGATTCAATTCAATTCAATTTGTGATGTGTATTCAGAAAAAAATCACGTACGAGTATCTAGGCAATTCGTCAACCAACTAGGAGCATCCAGATTTTGGCAACAAACTTGCGATGTGATGCGACTGGCGATTTCATAATTTGGGACGATCAGTGGCGAATCAAGGCATCAAGGCCGAGATGGGTAGATGCAGCAGACCCATGTTAAAAAAAATAGTTCCAAAATTTGTGTAAAATTTTTGCTCCCACGAGACCCCCGTGGCCACTTAGTTTGCGTACCGCTTGATCCGCCTTTGCAGACGATGTGATTTTGATTCCATCCGATTCATTCACTTCATGTACGCGATCTTAACTTGTCATACGGTTTGTTCAGCTTCTAATTTGATCAATTGAGCTAATTGATCGCGCAGTGCACTGCAGAGCCAGCATCGTGTGCAATCGACATGCAATTGCTCAGAGCCGTTCAGTACATCATTCGCGCTCGTATGGAATTGCTGCCAGGGGCTGCAAAAATGTTCCAACCAATCGTTTTGATTATCTGCCTAACCATATGTGAGACAAGCGGATTTCAGTTATTATTAGGAGTTCAAGTTTGGTGTCCTTTTGTTTTGTAGATTCCACCGTAAATGCTGACACAACTTTTCAGCAGTATGTGGAGATTATGTTTCAGTTCGATGCAGTTTTCGAAACGCTCTGTTTGGAGAAAACGAATGACTCCAGTGAAGCCCAACGAATGGTGGTAGCCAATCAGGATCTCCAACGCTGTGTGAATCTGCATCATGATCCGCAAAATTTTACCAACACGTTGGATGCATTGACCGTAGAAAACCGGAAGGGTTTTATAAGCTAGTACGTGACTACACCCGATCGGTTCTCGTGATACTAATCAGCCGTGGATCTTCGGTTCGTTTGCAGCAACTGTGACCAATTCGAGGAAATAAAGAAGTGTTATCTTCCCTTCACACGCCAACTGGAAACGTGTTTCAACGTGCGTGACGTTGCCATGGCCAAGACGTTGATCATGCTAGAGGAGGAGTTTGCGTTCATATGCGAAAACGATGGCAGCAACGTCATCGCGGTGGAACAGTCCAACTATTCATACTGCGCTGGAAATTTGAAGGAGCTGCTGCAGAACTGCTCTTTGCTGGACTGGGCCGAGTTACGCAGTAAAACTATCAACACGATGACGGATCGAGACTGCAGGTAAACCGTCGAAGAATATTAAACAAAAATGAAATAAATTTCTTACCCATTCTATCCGCACAGCATCTTCCACCAGTTGGCGACCTGCTTCAAGAACAACATTACAACGTGTGGTGCTCCATTGTTCGCACAGCTCTTCAATATTCGCTTCCAAGCGATCGTAAAGCAAACATCATGTAGGACCATTGAGCGTAATTTAAAAATATATTACCCTTTATAACTCTGATTCCGAAAGGGTAAAGCATTCCCAGCATGGGGAAAACTTAAGCCAACATTTAAACTGAACATTCCAGTATCGGAACATAGCACCACTACTAACACATAGAGAACCAATATAATACGAATACCTATTGCATTTCAACTGTACAAACTGTTTTGATAAATACAAACCGTACAATATGATTGGTTACTTGTGAACTCATTAAACGTTACAGTCGTTTCACCGTCTTAGGCTGTTGCACCAATTCCGTTCATCTTAGGGCTAACACACCTCGTCCGTTCATTTACAACTACTTTACAAGCTGTGAATTCCAAAGTAATTGTAAATGTAAAATCAACCCACCGAAGCCTGAAAACAGCAACTGCAGATTGACTCGTCAGGTGTAAAATAAACTGTAAACGATAGAAGAAAATTGTAAACAATAGTAACGTGTCGGTTGTGA
>KZ071438.1:48080-71619 GCA_002091845.1 Anopheles cracens | reverse complement strand
AAATGTCAAACACGAGTGTTTTGGCCGTGTCTGGGCTGTGCGTGCGATGTGAAAAATGTTTATTATAAGTTTATTAAAAGCGATTAATAGCGATCGTCACAATGCGGCCTTACACGGTCAGCGCGCCGCGGTGAGCCGCGCCAATCGCTCATTAAACCCCGGCTCCGACGGAACAGCGGAAGCCCGAGGGTTTGTCGCGGAGGGTTGACAAACACCGGGGCGCCCGCTCGGGAAATCGGGGTGAGGACGGTTTCAATTACACGCGCACGGATTCCCGTGCGATTTCACGCTCACTATACGAATCGCTAGGGATTAGCGGCTGGCAAAACGCTGGCAGGAACCTCAAGCCATCCCTATGGTTGAACGTTCGGGATATGGAAAATCCACACACACACACACGCACACAGCCTGGGCTTGCTTGATCGCCGTACGCCGACAGTAGCGGATTTGCGCAATCCCAAGCGCACGGTATCGCTGTCGCGCCACCGATTGCGCGTTACGCCACACTGCCGAGGACAAGCATGGGAGCGCAGTGACATACGCGACTGGCCGCTCCTGCCGTTGTTTTTTTCCCCGTGCACGAAACCTGCAATTTTTCGAATGCAAACAAGCACACGTTTGTGGCCGTGTTTTTTCTTCTTTTCCGTTCGGCCCTGGTCCATGTCAAATAAAATCCTTGTAGCGAACAAAAAGAGCACCACAATTGTTTGTGCAAATAAGGAACGTAGTCAGCGCATGCGTGCCCGACCTGTTTCGCTTGATCCGATCGGTTTGCAGCGAAGGAATAAAAAAAAAACTACACGCGTTTCGAAAAAGCAACCGTGTGATTGTAATTTGAGGTTTCGTGGATAATTATCATATTACAAACTGGTAAAAAACTACACGCGTTTCGAAAAAGCAACCGTGTGATTGTAATTTGAGGTTTCGTGGATAATTATCATATTACAAACTGGTACCTGGTGTCTAATGCATCGGAGCCGCGTTTGAGCTGTGATCCTGCTTCGGCATCAGTGATTCTCAACCATATTTGCGACACTCGATTTAGTAAATTGTCGTTCATTGTTTTCATCATAATTTTAAAAAAAATTGGTTAATTTGGGCAAAGCGTTGATATTTGTTTCTAATAAAGGTAGGCATTAAAAACGTCTATAAATTTATTTAACACGATAAGGTCTGGTATTCATGTTGAATTTTATCTAACAGAGACATTATTATGGGTTCTCAAATAACACAAAATAAATTAAAATCTCGTATTCTCGACAGCAATGTTTGCTTTGATCTGTCATGCTTCGTTCCGAAGTTAAAAATTGTTTTTAGCATAATCATCTTCACTTCAATTTAGACATTCATCCAAAAAAGTAGTCGAAGAAAGTTAGGGTTAGTTTGATCATAAGTGTTTTAAAATGTGTCATTAATAATGGTCGATTAAGGTGAAGCTAAATTCTCCATCCGAGCTATGCAATCGAAAATTTTATCAAAAATATCTAATAGATGTATGTATATTGAAGATTTACCATACTCTTGTTTTTTTATATAAAGGCATCTCACTTGCTTAATAAGACAGTTATGAAATGAACATGAAAAGCCATCAACCTGACATGATGTTAAATTATTTTTTTTAGTGTTTATAGTCCTTTCAGTGTCAAATTAGAAGGCAACCACTCTTCATAATGTAAAATAGGCATTTAGGCTGTTACAGAACAATACACAGATCGAATAGGATTAATAATTAAAAATTCGAGAAGTTGTTCATTCTTGTCCTTCCATACATAATGCAAAGAATCGTAAGAATCATGATTATGTTCCTATCCAACATCAGACCGAAAAAACTAAATGAGTTCAATTTTTTGTTTCAAAATGAATGCCTGTTCAGTTATCACAAATTATAGTTTCTATTTCCTCTTTGTTCATACTTCATTCATAGAGAATGTTTCAATTTAGTGACATAGTTTAATTAAGTGACCTAAAAAGTGGTTGAGAATCACTGGACCTCAGCGGTGGAAAAAAGCAGAACAACCGATTCCCTTCGTGTAAAACAGATCCCATTTTCATGCTTGCGCAGCGCGTGAAACATTCCTAGCCATTTTACATAAACCACCGTCCGCGCGACGACCAGACCGGGTGTGCGTGCGAGCGTGTTAGAGACCAATTAGTGTGGCTAATAATGATGACTGGCGGGGTTTTTCTTCCCGCCTGCAGCGCGGCTACATGGCGCGCACCTTGAAGCCAGGCCACGCCATTAAACTGCGCACAGGGCGCGTAATGAGATTGACACTTTTGGCGGTGGTTCGGGAAAACCCCCCGGACCCGATCGCACCGGATTGGATCGCACGGCCGCATAACGTGGCCGAGCCCGTCCGGTTCGATTATTCAACTAAGCGGCGACCAGTCGGTCGGTATGCGCCACCTTACCTGCACGCGCGCCTCGCTGAGGTCTAACCGCATCGCCAGCTCCTCCCGGGTGAACACGTCCGGATACTGCGTTTTCTCGAACGCACGCTCCAGCTGGTGCAGCTGGTAGGTGGTGAATGTTGTCCGAGATCTAGTGAGCGTTGGAAAATTGAAAGGATCAGGGAAATGTGCTAGAGTGAGAGAGAGAGCTTTCACGAAACAAGCTGGCCCAGAAGCGAATGCTTACCTTCTAATCTTTCTCGGCCGGCCCATATCGTTCGGGTCGTTATCCATCGGATCGATATCACCAATGATCGGCAGCTCATCGTCGTTGTCCACGTCGACACCGTTATCATGCACCTCCACCGGGGATCCTTCGCGCTTGAGCGAATTTTCGTGATCTGTGAAGAAAATGACGCCGCAAAGGGTTTAGAGCACATCACAATAACATAAACTTAATTTCACATCGTCTCAATCGTCCAAAAATGCAATTACCCATCGAGGTCGTGGAGCTGTACTGCGCTTGGATCAAGCTCACAGCCCGCGGGCTCAGGATGCAAAAATAATAAACCATTTTCAACCGCACCAAATGAGTTTTCACCAAAAGCGAACGGCGACGCTGTTCGCGTCGGCCGCCATAGTAAAATCGCAAAAAGTCCAAATATCAGCACCGGTCCGTCCCGGAAAGAGCGCTCTCGGACGTCCTTTCGGTGGTGCAAATAAAACAATACCGACAAAAAACAGCACATCATCCCGAACACGACTCGCGCGGCAAGCTCGCGCTCGAAAAGACCCGTGTACGTGTTCTACGTGGCCTGGGCCGAATGAATGCACCAATTAAATAATCATCATCCTTTCCCTGGCGGACGCTCACGGCGCACAGGGACATGCACATGATTTTAATTCAATATGGTTTTTTTTATTGGTTGTTGTTTGCTGGTATTATTTTCGGACAAACCAACCAAGTCTTTTCATGGCCGACTGGCAGTGCAATTTCCGACCCGGCACCCTTAGTCCTTTCGGAGACGCACACCTCGGAATAGATGGAGAGCGCTTGGGTTCGGGAAATACATTTTTGCATACAGTGCTTTGCATTAGTTTGGGCAAACAAACAAAATTAGCAACATGATTTAGTTGAAATTTTTAGCTTAAACAGGAGATCAATTTCACTGTGGTAAGCAGGATAAGCAAATTGGCATTATAAAAACAAACGTTCACAACATTGTGAAGTCCGCTTGATTTTTGCTTTGTTTGAGTTTATTTAGTCCCAATGCTTAGTATTCCATTGAATTATCAAGCACATAAGGTCATCAGAATAAAATGATTTTATTTATTATTTAGGAAAAAAGAGTATGATGTTTTTAATATCAGAATAATTTGACTCAGAGGAAAGGTCAAAGGTCAGTTCAAATTTCTTGATATAATGTATACACTCTATATATTGTATGTATTTTTCTTGTTGGACGAATCAATTTTATATTTTAAACAACATTTGAACCCAAAAGTCAACGTTTTATACGAAGGCTTGATACATAAACTTAAGAAAGAAAACAATTTAAGATAGCATGCAAAATGCATCTAAACCAATGCAAAGCACTGTACATCAACCTGTGACGCATTGTGGTTTAGTGCCTGTCACCCGCTGCGTTGTGTGGCCCTAATTGTGAGTATATTAAAATATACACCACCTTCGGGGATGGGCTTGGGCCGGCCATGAGACGCCGAACGCAGGGAACACAACACAGACAAGCACACGGGGAGAAAAAAAGAAACCCGCGGTAATGGTAATGCAATCCACATTAACGAGCCGTTGCGACATGAAAACTTTCATGTCCGATTGCTATCACGAAAAAATCGCATCTGCACAATCGAGTTGAAAAAGGTAAGTTTGCACATGATTTTAATTCAATATGGTTTTTTTTATTGGTTGTTGTTTGCTGGTATTATTTTCGGACAAACCAACCAAGTCTTTTCATGGCCGACTGGCAGTGCAATTTCCGACCCGGCACCCTTAGTCCTTTCGGAGACGCACACCTCGGAATAGATGGAGAGCGCTTGGGTTCGGGAAATACATTTTTGCATACAGTGCTTTGCATTAGTTTGGGCAAACAAACAAAATTAGCAACATGATTTAGTTGAAATTTTTAACTTAAACAGGAGATCAATTTCACTGTGGTAAGCAGGATAAGCAAATTGGCATTATAAAAACAAACGTTCACAACATTGTGAAGTCCGCTTGATTTTTGCTTTGTTTGAGTTTATTTAGTCCCAATGCTTAGTATTCCATTGAATTATCAAGCACATAAGGTCATCAGAATAAAATGATTTTATTTATTATTTAGGAAAAAAGAGTATGATGTTTTTAATATCAGAATAATTTGACTCAGAGGAAAGGTCAAAGGTCAGTTCAAATTTCTTGATATAATGTTTACACCCTATATATTGTATGTATTTTCTTGTTGGACGAATCAATTTAATATTTTAAAAAACATTTAAACCCAAAAGTCAACGTTTTATACGAAGGCTTGATACATAAACTTAAGAAAGATAACAATTTAAGATAGCATGCAAAATGCATCTAAACCAATGCAAAGCACTGTACATCAACCTGTGACGCATTGTGGTTTAGTTACATCTTGTTTTGAACAATCATAAGTCAAGTATTTTTAAATACGCTTCATACATCAGCTCAACGAGAGATAAAAAAGAAACCGAGAATATATATACTCCCTTCAAGAGCTAAACAAATAGCTCCGCTGATCACACTCATCCACATCGATGTATCTCATGTGAAAACCCCCCATTGTCCATATAGCACGTTGCCTTTTCTTGCCAGCGCAAATTAAATAGTGAAGAGCGCATTAATACCAACCTCACCTCCCACGACCAAACAGACAAACAACACAGAATCCTGCCTGTCGCAAACAGCACGAAAGGACGAAGCGAAACTCAACTCCGCCTGAACTCGAAAGCCAACCAGCGGCAAATAATAAATGCAACCGAGCAGAAGGGGGCCAGTTTTTATTAACAATAAACCGCTTAACAACTCGTGCAAACATTGTCAACCGTACGCGGCCACCCTCACCCACTGCCGGAGTGTTCCGCACGTCAGCATTATATCGTCACTATTGATGGGCTCATGATCGCGGGCATAATTTGGCCCGGTTCCGGATGAGCGAACGCAAACCGTACGCGCCTGTCACCCGCTGCGTTGTGTGGCCCTAATTGTGAGTATATTAAAATATACACCACCTTCGGGGATGGGCTTGGGCCGGCGATGAGACGCCGAACGCAGGGAACACAACACAGACAAACACGTCTGTGCGGATTTAATTTTCCGTTTCTTCATCGGGATTGGAGTTTTTTGCACTTTTCTTTTTTGGGTTCCAACGGAAACTGAATATATGTCTGCCGACCATCATGACAACCGTGAGGATAATACAAAAAACGTGAAAATTAAAATGAATAAAACACGCTTTTAATAATACCTATCTGCTCTATAAAACAGATTTTCTAACAATTTAAGATAGCATGCAAAATGCATCTAAACCAATGCAAAGCACTGTACATCAACCTGTGACGCATTGTGGTTTAGTATCGCCCGCAAGGCAAAACGCGTTTAACGCCCGGTCGCGTTCCTTCACGATCCGGTTCGGGCCAGTTTGTGAAAACAAATTTACTGTACCTTCCTCATTTTTCGCCCATTTTCCGGCATAAAAAGGTTATCGGAAAATAGCTCACTTCCCAGCACAGGAAGTGCTCCCACAATTGATCTGTTCTAGGGTCGAGTGTATGTGCCGGTGTACCTGTCTGTCTAGGATCAAACGAAAACACACGCACACGCTCCCATTCATGTCAACCATCAAAAGGGCAGCTGAAAGGGGGAGCGAGACACCCGCTCGATCCATCCATATTTGTTCCGGAGCCTGCAAACGCAGACACCAAACGCGGCACACATCTATTTTTGCGTTCCTATCCTTCCGCTCTGGTGCCACAATAAGACATTTCAATGAAGTGTTGCCTCCTCCCGGTCGCATGGGTACGGCCGGGCGAAATAAATCTCGTCACCGCAGGCCAATTAATGGCATCCGACCAGCCGAGCACCAATTACGGCCAGATTGACAGGGAGTAGAGGGAGCAAAAAATCAATCAGCTTTTGATGAAAACAAGAACGGATCGCAAATGATTGGAAAATAGATTCGAAGAAAAAAATCTGTTATCACGCCCGGGTGGAAACACGTCATCGCGTGCGTCGTCACCGTTTTTGAAAAGGCTAAAGGTGAGAGGGTAAATGCCTCCGGTGTGGAATGCCAAAATGTCGACACCTCGTCCAACTGCGCCGTTGGGTCGCAGCGGAGCCAACGTTTATGGTTTGTTTGGGATACTAATAACGCTAAAACCGAACCGTTGTACCACCAAGAGAAGAATGCTCGTAAAAGGTGTCCAGGACGCTTTAAGGATCGGTTCTGACTGGCTTGGCTGGGGTTTCCAAGGGTTTTCGGTGTCGGGGTGCGGGCTGCAACCACAAAATCCTAATTAATCCACCGATCCACGCAGTACTCCACAGGTACTTAACCCCTTCCCGGCAGGCTTTGGGGGTTTTGCGACCGGGGATTTACCGCTCCGGGAGTCACATTTAGACGGGGATGCCACGCACATACACACCGCCGCGTCGTGACCGTCCGTAGCCGTAATAATAACAACAGTGCCTACAGTCTGACCCTGCAGCACGATCCTTGTGATCCCAAACTTACAGGTACACGATTAGATAAATTGTTTTATGGCCCTCTTCACGACTTCTGCACGTGGACAACACTTCAAGCCGAGATCGTTGGGCAATCGAATCTACCTACGCGCTGGAGGTCCGAGCAATGGTTGCTGGCGTCAGGATGTGGAACTGGCTGTCTACCGAAGTTAGGAACATGCTTATGACATATGCAAAAGAGGATAGAAATGGTTATAAAAATCGCTTTTTTTATGGCCGGAAAGCTGGTTCCTCTACAAGACTTCCGCACGGTTGCTATCCTCACGGGTAGCAACATATAACCATTGTTTCCTGTTCGTCCGATTGTTCACCGTTTCCGGTGTGAAAATTATGTCATAAACACGGACAAAGGGTTCATTACGAAACAGTGTTCCATTGAACAATCTTCTGGGGTTCGTCACCAGAATACTCAGGTGTGTGATGATATCACATTCGTACATTGACGTAGATTAATTTATTCTATTAATGTCCAAACAGGTTCCTATTCCAAGGACCCATTAGGACGTAAATAGCGCCAATCATTCGATTAGTGCGACCCAAAAAAAATAAAAAAAACAAGGACCTCTGCCTGTAGAAACGATAAAAAACATCTGCTGATCAGTGTCCCTAGCTACATGCTATTTATCATCGTCCCGTCCCAAACAACATTTAGACGTGTGGACTGTTCCATCCACACAAAACAGGGGTTCACCAGTTGTGGGTGACCGCCTTGCGCCGGAGGCCACGGAGGACAGGTGTGTACCGTTGTATGTTGATCCTCGTCGTCCTCAAATCTAGACCTCTTCCTTCCACACCCAAAACGGTGTGAACGGCTTCATGCAAATGTCCCATTTGCGTTCGCCCCCTACGCACACGAGGGTTGCTTCCGGACTATTTCCGAACAGTGATGTCCCTGCACGTTGTCTTCTAGCTTCCCTAATTCCGGACTCATTTATCACGTGCTGTTAATATACGTTTCACCCCCACCGCCATCGCCTGCACAGCACACGATGGGCACGTTGATCACGTCCGCGTTTAGTTGTGGCATTAATTGATTTATTAGATTATCGATACTCAATTACTCAGGCCAAATGTTCTGATTCCCACCGTTCAAGCAACGCACCGCACACAGAAAAAAACGACATCGATGAGTGTTGGGGTGCGACTCCTTCACGATTCTTGATCACGCGATAAAATCGGGACCCTTACACCATTGTGATAAGGGCAAAGGCTTGTCTGGGTATGTGTATGAGTGTGTGCCTGAAGAACTACATACCAGGGCTGTTGTTGTTGTTAATCGTCAGGCTGTTGTTGTTGTTGTTGTTGGTGACTGTGCCGCTAGTCCTTCGCGTATGGTGATGGTTGCCCAGTATCTGATCTATGCTATAGACCGCTCTGGGCTTCGAAATAGTACTGCTTTGCGGCGGTACGCGGATGACGCGTTCGGCGTGCATGGCTCCTGACATCATTTTCAACATTGAGTTTTATTCGCGCACGGTTATAAGCACTAAACTTGTTTGATATGTTGTAGTGTTTATACTTTCGTTTACTGTTTTCAGTTCACCTCAAGACGTTTTTTCTAAAAATGTATTCGCTTTTTACACTTGTCAAGAATGTGTTTGCCACTTTCAGCACTATGCACACTTGCACACAGCAGTTAGCCACAGTTCTGTTTTAAGCACTTTTTTCACACTTTCTCAAACGAAAATTTCACAATAAACGACGTTGGTTGAGTTTATAACAATTAAACTTCACTTATCTAACGCAAACTTCCCGTAAACTCGCAACGAACGGCACCGCTTGTAGCGATCACGACAACGTACGCCTAACTCACTGTATGTGCCCTCTGACTTGTGCGATCTGGTCGAACGTTCGCCTGGAAATGAAGCACAGCACAGTACAGACCATCAAATAAATATTAAAAACATTGAAAATAGAGTTTTCCTCCCTTCGAAACCATCACCAACACCGGCGCAACAGCCTGCGGGAACCTGTGCGAGAGCCTCACACACGAAATTACCCCCTCTCACATACACACACAACGATCGGCACGGCCTACTGCGCATGCTGTGGGCTAGAATGGAAAGAGAGGTCGAAATTAGGGGTAGTTTTCATCGCCGTCCCTTCTGCGCGTTGAGCGCAAACTTTTCGGCACTCAGGTTGTCTCTTTCGCGCCACCGACTGCCAGACGAGGGCAGCTTTACACCTCATCCTCGGTCATTCATCATCCCTTACCTTACCTGGAGAAATCTAACCGCAGCTACACTGGGTGCTCACCACTACAGCTACCACGCCGTTCGTACGCACCTACCGATCCCACGAATGGCACGGCCATGTGTTGACATGGCGACGCTGGAAAGAGACCGTCCGAGGAGGGGGTGGCTCTGGAGAATGGCAACGCATCGGAAGACGCGCGTGATTGGAAGGCTGCCTTACTACTAGCAAGTGTCCCAACGCCGTTGTCCTTGTAGCGAGGAGGACACAACAAGTGTGTGCCTGAACTAATGTTGAACTAACAAGCTTTGCGTTAGTTTGCAATTGTTACAAACGAGACACAAACAAACCCACACAGCCATCAATTTGACTACGATCAGTCACTATAATTGTATATTTGTGAGTCTTTTTATAGCTAGGCAAGCCTTTAATGATGCGTCAGTAGCAAGATTTGCCGCACGAAACTATTTGTTGGATTTTTTGAGCAAAAAATATGAATTTCACACTCTATTCTGTCGTGTTAGTGGTTGATAAATACTTCATATGCCTGCATTGCAAATAGTTTTCACTGGATTTTTTAATAATAAAGTTCGAATTCCTATACAACATCCCAATAACTTACCAAAAATATGTAGAACAAAGAAAAACAACAACAAAATACTGAACAAATTTTAAACAGGTACCACAAGATGAAAATTAAAATGTTTGAAATCATGAAAGAAGAAAAACATGAAGCGAATAATGAAAAATATACCTCATATTTATTCTAAATCAATTCTAAGTTCTTGTTGCAAACCACCAGCCATTAGTAACAAAACAGTCCCGACAAACAAATCTATGAGAGATGAGAAAAGTGTCACAAAATTACCGATCGAAACGAAATAGCTCAGGGTACGACTTTCTCTGTTCACGTTTTGCTAAATTGAAATTAGTAAAGTTGACGAGTTCCTATTGCATCTGCCTGCTACAAATAAAGAAATGAAAAATGGAGGTGTATACACGACATGCCCCTCTGTAACAGCGTGGTAAAGGGTTAACGACTGCTTTGTCTACCCCACAGTACGCCGTTCTTCATTCATCAAAACCGTGCCCAGTGCTACCCGCACGTTGATCCTGAGAAATCCCCACTCAAATCTGGACCTGTCCGAGCGGGCACCCGGGGTTGTCGAAAACGAGAGCAGCCAGTCATTCCATTCAGCAAACTCGGAGACCAAGGCCATAGACTTTCGGTCAAGACGGGCAGACGAACGTAACTCATTCGACAGAACGGAAACGTTAGGTAGGAAACTGGGAAAAAAGTAGTTGACCAGCATCCTCACCTGGACGCACATGCCCTCGGCCCCGGGGGGAGGGACATTCAAAACAAAACGATTACCACTATTTAGACCAGAAGGCACCGGGCGTAAGCCAAACAAAGTTCCTCGGATGGCCCCATCCAAGCCTTGGGCGAGGAAAAGTTTTATGACCGTGCTTATTCGTCATTTTGTTGTTCCTTCCGTCGATCCTCCATGATCCATGGCACGGTGAGCCACCAGATCGACGTGCCTAAGGGTGCGATACGTCGTAGGTAATGGGTTGAAACTCGTTCATTCACAAACTGCAACCCAAGAAAACTTTCCTCCCTCCGTAGATGGCAAGGCGTATTGCTACTTCTGATTGGGGTTCTAATGCAGCCACCACGAGTAATCCTTTGTTTTCATTGGTGCGAGAAAGATTTGCGAGCTGCCAACCGATTTTCGGGACCAATCTAATCCACCGTCGACGAGCGCTGGAAAACTTCCTGCTTAACTTTATCCACCAGCTGAGGCGGCTGCAGGGCAACAATCGAGCGTAGGGCGTACGGGGGCTCAACGCCGACCCTGGCAGGAATCCCTCACACTGTGCCACTAATGATAAGACTAATAATGATCTTCTACAAAAATCGGCCCAAGAATCGGATTAATTTGCATTGTTTTGCCAAAGCACCGTCAGCTTGCGGTTAGGATGGAAGCCGTACCCTCGCGACCCGAGACGTTTCGAAGGCTATCGAAGTCGCATCGTGGGTCTTACGAAAGTGCAAGCGTGTTTTTGCCAGCGCACGGTGCGGAGCGGACCGGATAGCGTACGACAAATGAAAACTACCAACAATCGACCTAATATCAAACATATACAGAAAATAATTTTCTAATAAACTTTATTACGGTCATCCCCAGGAGAGCGGCGGACAAGGCACGGGCGGTGCTATTGACACTAAGCTGACCGAAAGAGGAGCGGGCTGCTGCCAAATGGATGCGAGTAATTTAAGTTCGAATTGGAAACTGCACACGTCTCCCGTCGTTCAATGAACTCATGATCGGGATTCATCTCCATCGTTGCCCGTGTCGATTTGAAACACTTATCGAATGCGTGAAGCAGTGAAGGTGGTGTGAATGAAATTTAAACTCACACCAAAACCATTCAGGACCATCATATTCTACACACAGGCACGTGTCGTCAAAAGCATAGCTAAAACTTTTGCATTCCTCTTGATTTTACATATGATCCTTTTGAAACGTTTGCTCATTTTACAACGTTAAATACTTAATTATACATAAAATATAAGGGCATTGACAAGGTTCGTGGTTCTGTTGGTTCTGGAACCGCAGCAGTAGCACATAAAATATCTCTTTTTATGACCGAACCCTATAAAGTTGATCAAGTAAAGCTATCCCTAATCTAAGACCCAACTATCCCCAATGTAAATAAGACCCAATTTGAGCGCAGCAAAGTCGCCCCCCGCGTTGTCCCGCGAGACGGGCAGGTAAAAAAAAACGATAACGTCGAATATCTGAAGGCAATAATTATAAAACTCTCGCATTTGATTACGATTTTGATCCATCGGCGAAACGGATTGCTGTTCGTGAAATCATTGAGTAAGTTAGAAGGATATGCTCCGCAAAAGTAAGTCCTAGACGAACGTTTGCGGAGTTAAAATATAGACTGATAGTTGACCTACGATTGAGTATAAAAAATGAAACATAAAACCCCAATTATAGTGAAAAAATAATAATACATTCAACATTAATTGGAAAAAGTTAACAAAATAATAAGCCATCAATCTAACTATACTAGACCATAATTATCTTCTTTCGATAACAATAGCGCCAACAGTGAACAGGACAGTACATAACACCACCCTGTATGCAAGATTAAACAAATTCCATCAAAAGCATCGCTCATTTTATTGCCATAAGCAATTTGAAGCATTTACCCTGCCATTTCCTCCTTCAATCACAATCATCGAAAATCGCGAACAAATCTTCAATTTCCTTTTGTACCGGTTGCCACCAGAATGCTGTTGTTTCTTCCCCCTTGAACCTGCGGCGCGGTGTCTCGTTCGTCATGCGATAGATAAAAAAGGAAAGTGGTGAAGAATAGTAAGCGAAAAAACGCTGCTCGCTGTATTGGTGTGTGTGTGTGTCAAATGCCAAGCCCGACATGCTGCAGCCTTTCACCCGCAAGCGAATCGAACGAATCGGTTTGAAAACAAGCATTTCGAAGGAGCAAAAAACTGACTCCCTGTGCGACCGTTTGCCACCACTTGACGGAGATGGAAAGTACTGTTTCGAACGCTATGGCGTACGTCTCTACGGCGTTGGCTGTGGGTGCTTTTTATTTCCCTACCAATAAGCCACCCGTACGCTGGCAGTAAGATCGCGCCGATCCGCTGAGCCAGTGGCCGTGCCGTGCCGTGCAGGTCCTTGCAGGACGATTACGCGACCGGAAAAGTGCCGTCAATCGATGGTAATGTGCCAGAGAATATGGCGTTGGCCCCCGCACCGAATTGGAATCGGTACCGATAGGAGATGAGCAATAATCGGTCCACTTATGCCTTCAAATACCAGCACACGAGCGGGCAAATCGGAAGTGGTATGTGCGCACATCGGTGTGAAATGACGGTGGAAACGAAAAGCAAAAAACACAATAAGGGACGAAGCGCAAAGACAATGGGAGGGAACGAACGGGAAAAGTGAGTACGAATATATTAAACGAAGAATAAAAACGGCACACATAAACGCCACAACTCAAATACTACGTAATGTCTACAATTGAATCATGATAAATCTCTAAATGGGAAATATTTAAAATCCGGCACGTGGAGTGGGCACGTGGAAGGCAATGTTCTCGGTAGGGTAGATGAAAATTCGCGTACCATCCGAGCGCTGGAACGAAATGAAGCGAAAGGTCATCCCGACAGTACAAATTTTTTTTCTCTATTTCATGAGTTGTTTTTATCAAACTCTTAACACTCCTAAAGTATGTTTTCGAAAATTCTCCTTTTCCATTTTATATTTTATTAATGCTTACATATTTCTATATAAACCTCTACATTTCCAACTATTATGACACCTTATGCTAGGATCTCATGTTGTACATGTTTATATTTATTTTCTTTCTTGAATCAAATAGTTTTTATATTAGAGCGTGCGAGAAAAACTGAGTGAAATACTATCAGACATTTTTGAATCATATTTCATTTCCAAAGCCGTCCACAATCCAAACATAAACCGCGATCTCAATAAAACTACCTCACAATTATCACTTATTTGATTTCAGCCACCGATCCTTCCACACACTCCACCGGCCATTTGCCCTGGCTTTCTGAGTCAAGCTAGGGATTCCTCTCGGGTTTCTCTTTCGACATCCACCTCGTCACGGCGTCATGATGGACGACGACCGTGCACTCCAACGGTCTTAAAAGGCAATCAACTTTTCAATCACAATCATCGAAAATCGCGAACAAATCTTCAATTTCCTTTTGTACCGGTTGCCACCAGAATGCTGTTGTTTCTTCCCCCTTGAACCTGCGGCGCGGTGTCTCGTTCGTCATGCGATAGATAAAAAAGGAAAGTGGTGAAGAATAGTAAGCGAAAAAACGCTGCTCGCTGTATTGGTGTGTGTGTGTGTTAAGCCGTACCCTCGCGACCCGAGACGTTTCGAAGGCTATCGAAGTCGCATCGTGGGTCTTACGAAAGTGCAAGCGTGTTTTAGACTGATTTTTAATGCGGCAGAAAATGTCGCTGACGTTTCCCTACTACTTTCCCACTGCGAATATCCTCGCGGGCATGAGGGGTAATGTGACATGCGCAGATCGATGCTGCAATTTGATTGGATGGTACGAAGAATGCTCCCCACGTCAGGCACTTGAGTAGAGAGTTTAGTTGGACTGTTAATAGTATCACCCACACACACAACACACACATGCATCCGGCCAAAGGAAGCGAGAGACGATTGCGATCAGCTGGCGTTAATTTTATAGATAAAATTTATTCAACGAATCAAGATAGTTTACGGGGCTGCTGCTGATGATATGTACGCATTAGCCGCCACATTGATTATAGCATCATGTTCGCTACAATGCCTATGAAGCGTTGTAATGTATCAATTGTTTACATTTATTTCAAATAAACAACATTTCAATTACTTTTTAAATAGGCAATAAACATTTAAATTGTTTTAGTAATCTTTTGGATTCTTTGCAACACCAACATGAATCGAAATTCTGAATTAATCTTTTAAGTTTGTAAAAGAAAATTAATTATATTTTTTAAAGAATGTTAGTGTTACTTTAGAAATGCTTATCACATAATTCATAGAGCAAAAGGAAAGATCGTCTGAATAGCGGTCTTATTTATCTTAAAAACACCTTCCTAATTTTTAAAAGATTTTTTTCTCTATTTCATGAGTTGTTTTTATCAAACTCTTAACACTCCTAAAGTATGTTTTCGAAAATTCTCCTTTTCCATTTTTATTTGTATATTTATTCATTCGTGATTCGTTTACTCCCCACGGATCGGCCAAACTGTTACTCCTTTTGAAAACCAACTTTACTCTATTTGACTCTATAACAATAACAACAAGCAAAATGGCATGGAGGTGGTTGTGATATTTTTGTTTAGTAGATTAAAAAGTGTCACCTCTTGTGTTACGCTGCTATTCCGGCAACACATTCAACCGTCACCTTGTGCTGTGCACCTCCAAAGTAGGGCATCAAGCTTCCAAATAGTGTAACACCAACAACCTCATTCGAAACTCTTTGGCATCACCGTTCTCCTGCGGCGAAACTTTCATCGCCATCCTGTCCCTCCCGCAGAAAGCGGAAAGCTTAGTGCATCCTTCCGCGCGAGCGCACACACACAACGCGCTGTACCAAGCGGCAAGGAGCGTCCTCTGTAATAAGCGCGTATTACACCATCCGGCAAGTGCACTCGAAAATTCAATTATGCGGATTTAATTAAAGCTTCTTGGGTAGCATCAGCCGTATGCATGTGATATTTTTATTCCGAAGCTCGCTCGGGTAGCTTTTTTGCATGCCATCTTCCACGTGTCAACAGTATTGCAGCCGCGTCAAGCTGGATGAAAGTAAACGCGATAGTGGCTAACAATGTCGTTATTTGATCCAAAAGTTAATCATTGGAATGGACATAAGTAATAAATCGAGACTGATTAATGATGAAATTGCTCTTATTATTAATTATAATATCACAGTAGAGATGAAATATTAACTAATAAAACATATATTTCAGATAGTATGTTTAATTCCTTGTTTTTATATCATACAGCTCTTAACACTCTCATAATGCAAAGTAAAAAAATCAATAACTCATCCTTTTTTTTCATATCATACAATGTATTTGTTTTAAGTTGTGGCGATTATTGTAGAAGAGTAATGTAAGAAGCATCAAACGCTATTAGCAATGGTTTTTGAAACCTGAATTCCATGTTTCATGAGGATTTCATATAGGAGTTATAGTTCAGTACCCACAATAAGAATCAATCATTTTCCGGTTACAACTGGAGAAATGATATTGTTTTAAATATAATGGAAGATAATTTGTAACATTGGGTGTTCGGATCATGATGTTATTGCACACTGCATACTATGTAATGTTTTTTTTTTTTTTTTTCTCTCTACTGCATTGCTGTTACCATTGCAAATTCGTCCATCCGCTCATGTTGCTCTCTCGTTTCGCTATCAAATGTGTGATCCCTGCGAACGCCCTCTGTCCCCTGTGGAACAGCCGCGGGGATACGTTCAAAGACTCGTTCGTGCTGCGGGTGAGAAGCGCAATTTAAGAGGGATTCTCTGCCCTGCCGGCACAACGGATGTAGCCGAGCCGCTCGTCCGGTTCGTCAGCATCGTCGACAGCATCGTCGTTGCCCTAGGTTGTGCGGGGGCGAAAATAGAGTAAATCAGTTTTGTATTAAATTGATTTTTGTAAAGTTATTTGTGGCTTTGCGTTCGCACGCATCCGCCGCGACCGTGGCGCCCGTGTTTGGACAGTAAATATTATCGTTTCGATTTCGGAAGCCAATCTCGGAAAAAGGCACACAGGGCAGGCGACAGGGCAGAGTCACCCCTTTCCGGGTCCCGTTGGTTACTTGCGACAAAATGGACAGGGATAGGATGGGAGACGAAGCCGACGAGAGGATGCACAAAGCAATACACTGCAATGTGCATACGAGTGGAAGCACTTTTTGTAGCTAAATTCGTACATTTTGGACAACAATTTCGCACTGCCATGAAACAAGCGTAGAATACTGATTCAGTTAATTAAATATGATACATTGAGCGAAGTAACGTTCATTTATTTTCTTCCACGTGTTCATTTCGAACCCGAAGGCGGCTTGTATTGTTTTAAAACCCATTTCTCATATATCATTTCGATAGTGCAAGTCCCACGAACGGGTTTCATTATAAGTGCTTAAAAGGTGCTTCATAAAAATTTATCTTCAACCAAGATTATCCGTACACCCGGTACACCCTGCGCTCACATGCCCGTGCCCGGACGCGATAAGGCGCACGTATGTGTACGGGTTGCGAGTTTCATATTGAAAGTCAAATCCACTCACGACAGCTACACCAGCTAATATCATTTCCATACGCTATGCATATTCTTCTATATAATTACTTTTTCTCTCCGGTTATTATGCCTCCGGGCTAGGATATCGATAAAGTTTTATTTATTCTACACTGTTAATATCATTTATGTGTTTCATGTGCCTGCCGCCCGGTGATCGGCTGCATCGCTGTTCGGCAACTCGGAACAAGTTGCTCCGGCAGGCAAGTGCAGCGAACTAAACCCAAACCGCTTCACCCCAGACGACGAACCTGGGCCTGGGCCGTGCGGGGTTAGCTTTTTCGAACGATTTGTTTACCATTTAGATTTCCATCATCCCAAAAGGGACACTCCGGCAAGGTGGCACGCGCCCGTTGGCCAACATTGTTCCCGGGAACGGTCCGGCGTGGCTCGTTCAAGGCAAGGGCAGTGAATTAAATTCAATAAACTTTCCGCTCGACTAGCCGATTATTTTCCCAGGCATTTTCCTTGAGTTTGGAGTTGTCCGAGTGCAGCGCTGGAAGAAAAGCAAGCCTCCGGTGCCTTCGAGCGATAGAACTGAAATGTCCTTTTTCTGCCAGCGCCCGGCGTGTGTGTGTACGGCAGCTCGATATGGTAGTGTGTGTGTGTGTGTACGGCATAGAAAACGTATGTCTCTTGCCGGTTGGTCGGGTGAATAAACAAACAAAAATCAACAACGCAGCGACAGACGATTGACATTCTCATTCAATTCGTTTTTTTTCTCTCTACTGCATTGCTGTTACCATTGCAAATTCGTCCATCCGCTCATGTTGCTCTCTCGTTTCGCTATCAAATAACCGTCACCTTGTGCTGTGCACCTCCAAAGTAGGGCATCAAGCTTCCAAATAGTGTAACACCAACAACCTCATTCGAAACTCTTTGGCATCACCGTTCTCCTGCGGCGAAACTTTCATCGCCATCCTGTCCCTCCCGCAGAAACGGCCCGTTCCCAGCGCGACCGAGCCAACTTTTCCCAGCCAATAGAGCAAACGGTTATTATGCCTCCGGGCTAGGATATCGATAAAGTTTTATTTATTCTACACTGTTAATATCATTTATGTGTTTCATGTGCCTGCCGCCCGGTGATCGGCTGCATCGCTGTTCGGCAACTCGGAACAAGTTGCTCCGGCAGGCAAGTGCAGCGAACTAAACCCAAACCGCTTCACCCCAGACGACGAACCTGGGCCTGGGCCGTGCGGGGTTAGCTTTTTCGAACGATTTGTTTACCATTTAGATTTCCATCATCCCAAAAGGGACACTCCGGCAAGGTGGCACGCGCCCGTTGGCCAACATTGTTCCCGGGAACGGTCCGGCGTGGCTCGTTCAAGGCAAGGGCAGTGAATTAAATTCAATAAACTTTCCGCTCGACTAGCCGATTATTTTCCCAGGCATTTTCCTTGAGTTTGGAGTTGTCCGAGTGCAGCGCTGGAAGAAAAGCAAGCCTCCGGTGCCTTCGAGCGATAGAACTGAAATGTCCTTTTTCTGCCAGCGCCCGGCGTGTATGTGTACGGCAGCTCGATATGGTAGTGTGTGTGTGTGTGTACGGCATAGAAAACGTATGTCTCTTGCCGGTTGGTCGGGTGAATAAACAAACAAAAATCAACAACGCAGCGACAGACGATTGACATTCTCATTCAATTCGTTTTTTTTCTCTCTACTGCATTGCTGTTACCATTGCAAATTCGTCCATCCGCTCATGTTGCTCTCTCGTTTCGCTATCAAATGTGTGATCCCTGCGAACGCCCTCTGTCCCCTGTGGAACAGCCGCGGGGATACGTTCAAAGACTCGCTCGTGCTGCGGGTGAGAAGCGCAATTTAAGAGGGATTCTCTGCCCTGCCGGCACAACGGATGTAGCCGAGCCGCTCGTCCGGTTCGTCAGCATCGTCGACAGCATCGTCGTTGCCCTAGGTTGTGCGGGGGCGAAAATAGAGTAAATCAGTTTTGTATTAAATTGATTTTTGTAAAGTTATTTGTGGCTTTGCGTTCGCACGCATCCGCCGCGACCGTGGCGCCCGTGTTTGGACAGTAAATATTATCGTTTCGATTTCGGAAGCCAATCTCGGAAAAAGGCACACAGGGCAGGCGACAGGGCAGAGTCACCCCTTTCCGATTTTTTTTATCTTAACAAATCCAAAGTAGCATAAAGCATGAATTGCTGTGGAAAGGAACATTTTTAACACAAGATGTTACATTAGCACCAATATGCAAGTACATTAATAATATTATGATAATTAGTGCAATCATCAGTTCTATCTATTTATAAGATATATAAGTTATATCACCATTATAGCTTATAATTTTATTTGTATATTTATTCATTCGTGATTCGTTTACTCCCCACGGATCGGCCAAACTGTTACTCCTTTTGAAAACCAACTTGGCGAAGAAACGCACAATCGTCGCCCAAGTCCTGCAGTTGAAACGGAACGATAAACTTCCAATCGCACACCCATACACACCACAGAAGCAAATTCCCAATCTTGTTTGGTCCTTTATTGACGTCCCATGCGCCCATATCCTGCCTCGCCTGGGGGCCGCTGAGCAGCTGGATCCTTTTGGCTGCTCGTTTCGCCAGTCGCCAGCGCACGGTGCGGAGCGGACCGGATAGCGTACGACAAATGAAAACTACCAACAATCGACCTAATATCAAACATATACAGAAAATAATTTTCTAATAAACTTTATTACGGTCATCCCCAGGAGAGCGGCGGACAAGGCACGGGCGGTGCTATTGACACTAAGCTGACCGAAAGAGGAGCGGGTTGCTGCCAAATGGATGCGAGTAATTTAAGTTCGAATTGGAAACTGCACACGTCTCCCGTCCCGCTCCACCCACACCGGCTAGCGTTTCTGTTTGATCAAACTTTCCCAACTCAAACGACCGTTTCGAACTATTGAGCAAAATATCGCTCGAAAACGGGCGCCGTTCGTAAAGTGAATAGGTGCACCAGTTTTTGCCCGAACCCGAACAATATTGCTGGAGTAGTGCGCTTCGTTGAATGTGTTTCGAAGAAGGAGTAATTTGAAACTAATTACGGTGTTTCCAAACATACATTTCGTACGCCTCTAAGCCGATACATTACCAGCAAATGGGTGAATCAATGCCTAGATGACAAAACGTTAAAAGAATTCGCCATATTTGAATTTGAGTGAAAACTTCATTTTCTCTTCATTTCGAATTACAAGTAGCTCAAAAGATCAGTGAACCATCTAGAATCCAATATTTCGAATTATTAAATTGCACAATTTTCGTAGATTGCAGCACATAGCACCTCTACCTTTCCCTTTTTTCAAGGGGTTCTAACAATTACATTAACAATAAAAAGCCTTCGTTGTTCTAAAACCAAATCTTAGAGTTGTCAATTCAAATTGTAGAATGTTTATTTCCTGTCATAGTAATGCCTTTTTCCCGTTTTTACCGATTTTTTTTCGAGACTGATTAATGATGAAATTGCTCTTATTATTAATTATAATATCACAGTAGAGATGAAATATTAACTAATAAAACATATATTTCAGATAGTATGTTTAATTCCTTGTTTTTATATCATACAGCTCTTAACACTCTCATAATGCAAAGTAAAAAAATCAATAACTCATCCTTTTTTTTCATATCATACAATGTATTTGTTTTAAGTTGTGGCGATTATTGTAGAAGAGTAATGTAAGAAGCATCAAACGCTATTAGCAATGGTTTTTGAAACCTGAATTCCATGTTTCATGAGGATTTCATATAGGAGTTATAGTTCAGTACCCACAATAAGAATCAATCATTTTCCGGTTACAACTGGAGAAATGATATTGTTTTAAATATAATGGAAGATAATTTGTAACATTGGGTGTTCGGATCATGATGTTATTGCACACTGCATACTATGTAATGTTTTTTTTTTTTTTTGTATTAAATTTATTTGTTATTCGGTCTGGAAGATTTCCCATAAGAACCTTGAAAAATCTGCGAACAACGTTTAGTTTTCTCAGTGAGGTTACAGCAGAAGTTGAAATATGAAGTAATGTCATTTGTACAATTTTGATCGGAAAACGTGCACACTTTTTTGTAGTTCCTGGACCATTGTCCCTATATGCTGGTACTTATAACTCGGGTCCCAAAAATATTACTTACGTACGATTTCAATATTTCAATGATTTTTGTATAAACGGAATTTTAGTTGAGGGAATCGGAATAGAGAATGTGAAGAGATATGGTCACTAAACGGAGTATAACACTAGAAAAGCTAGCGTACAACTGGAAAATAAATGTTAGCCCAATTGGTCAACAAACTTCAAACATATCATTTATAACTAGAGTTTATATTATTTTACATTATTTATATTATTTAAATGATAATGTAGCCTTGTATATGCTACTAACTGTAAATTGCATGAAACCTCTGAAAGTCAAACTACAAATCAGTCGAAATGTGTTTGTTTATTGAAAGGCAAAAAAGATGTTTTCAGCTTGTGATAATTGTGATAAAAAATAATATTCTAGAAATCAACAAGCAAAATGCAGACGACAAAAACAGCAATTTTCTGAATTAAAAATTGCCTCCAATTGGCGCGAAATTTACCAAACAGCAAACAGGCCTTGTTTGCGAGCCGAAGCCAATTTACTCGGCTCGGGCAAACAAAAAGCCACTCACAAATAAACGCTCCAATGTCATGAGAAAATTTTATCTTGCACAAACATTCACTCCCGATCTGGGACGAAAACCAACCACCCACAGTCCCGAAATCCAACAAACGAGCAACAAATCGAATAAAAATAATTTTCCCATTATTACCCGCTCGCCCGATTGTCCCCTTTTGCAGTGTTAATCGCCTATCCCGGTTATCCTTCTAGCCCCGCGTTCATCGATGGTCATTTTCTGGTTCCAGGCGCAACCCGATGCCTCGGCGTGTCGTACCGTGCGTGTAGCAGAAAATGGATGCAGCTTGCATCGGCTCTATGTTTCTCATCAAAACACGAATCTTTCCACCGGCTACCGTGTTCCTCCCCTAGCGCGAAAGGCAAGCAATGGGATTAGGGCCAATTTGTTGCCATGATTTCCGAGTAAATACGCCAGGATTTCTAATTGTGTCGAGACGACAGGCGATAAACAACTCAATAATTCCAACATCTCACACCGTTGGCCGATCCAAAAGTTAATCATTGGAATGGACATAAGTAATAAATCGAGACTGATTAATGATGAAATTGCTCTTATTATTAATTATAATATCACAGTAGAGATGAAATATTAACTAATAAAACATATATTTCAGATAGTATGTTTAATTCCTTGTTTTTATATCATACAGCTCTTAACACTCTCATAATGCAAAGTAAAAAAATCAATAACTCATCCTTTTTTTTCATATCATACAATGTATTTGTTTTAAGTTGTGGCGATTATTGTAGAAGAGTAATGTAAGAAGCATCAAACGCTATTAGCAATGGTTTTTGAAACCTGAATTCCATGTTTCATGAGGATTTCATATAGGAGTTATAGTTCAGTACCCACAATAAGAATCAATCATTTTCCGGTTACAACTGGAGAAATGATATTGTTTTAAATATAATGGAAGATAATTTGTAACATTGGGTGTTCGGATCATGATGTTATTGCACACTGCATACTATGTAATGTTTTTTTTTGTATTAAATTTATTTGTTATTCGGTCTGGAAGATTTCCCATAAGAACCTTGAAAAATCTGCGAACAACGTTTTATTTTCCTTGCAAATGGTGAAGCATTTCGATGAATGATGAATGTAGCCGATCTATGAATGAAAAAGGTGCCGTTCAGGAGGAACTCTTAATAGTCAGCGTTGAAATTTATAACATTCATTTTATCGCTGTAGTCGCTCGTAATAAAATGTAATACTTTAAATATTATCAACTAGTATGTTTTTGATTGAAATAACATGTTTATAATATTTGATATTTGATATTTGATATTTGATTTGATTAAAATAAAATAACATGCCAAATTTGTAGTCAACCAGAACGCCGAAATAGACTGCAAATAACTGGTTCAAATGTCTAAAAATAATCTAAAAATAACAACTAAGAACAATCTAAACATACATAACCAATCTTCTTAGAATTAATTAAAGAATTAATTTTCATTAATTTGTTAATTTATTAATGAATGAAAAAAGATTCAATTAAATCAACCTCAGATTATATATAAAAAAATAATTCAACAATTCAATGCAGGAGGCAACACGCTCACGAATGTTGATAATCGATCGATCACACTACAGCCCATAGACAGTCGATCACTCAAATATTTCAGATATGGACCCTATCCATATCGGACCAAAC
>KZ071438.1:27744-39386 GCA_002091845.1 Anopheles cracens | reverse complement strand
CGCTCCCCCGTTCCAATGCTCTGTTGCTAACGGAAGAGGACAAGCGGAGATGGATTCTTCATCGGAAACAGACACTCCAGAGATGCCGAGAAACATGATGCCGGCGGTTTTGTAATAAGTCAGTTAGTTTTCCGAACAGTCGTCGCCATAATTGTCCCCCATTCAGGGCGTGTAGCTGTAACAGCAGAAGCGAACTGTGAGACAGGTGCAAAGAGGGCAGCAAATTATGCTTTCCCATGTCACGAAACCAAATCGACGGTAACGACAACGCCCAGCATATAAATGCCTGCCCACGCTAAGCCCTTGACACGCGCACCCACATACAGTAGAGCGGTAGCTAAATTAAACCACACCATCGTTTTGCCCATAACTCCGCACCTCCATGCCCTGAAGATTGCTATTAAATGACAATCATTTTGCGCTAAACACGCGTGGTTTGGGAGGGAGACAGAAACAACAAGGAGACATCCTCCCGGCATCCCTCGCAACAATCATAATAGGCCATGGCATCGATATCACCAGCCGTCTTTGGGGACGCCTTTGTCGTCGTCGGCGTGGTCGTCATCCTTCGCGTCATTCGCATAATAACTTAAGCAATTTAATTTCTTTTGTTCTCTCTTTCAACCGTCCTCCCAACGCACCAGGACCCCACGGTCAAAAGTCCAACTCAAAGTCAACCCCGTTGTAAAGCGAGACCGTGACACCGTGGCTGGAAGCTGGAAGAATAAAACGATCTCCTCCGATGGAGAAGACGATTTTTCACATTTTCTTTTCATGTCGGCACATCCGGCGAAGCCGGCCCGGAAGGCAGGGAATCATGTCTTCATGTCTTCGGCCCGCGGCTCACCACTCGAGGATCTTTGTTTTTCGCACCGAATGGCCTGCGGAAGGAGCCCAATTGACAGTGCAGTCATGCGGGAAAACGGTCCTTACAACGGGACGGAACCGCTTTTCCTTTCGCGCGCTCCTCACCACCACGCCCTTTTGTGGGGGGAAATGTTTCATTTTCATTTATTTATTGACCCACGACGCACCACGACTTGCCGGGCACCACGAGATGGTTTGCGCTCACGTTTGGTCGATTCTCCTGGTGAGGTTATTTATGAGTTTTTTTTTAGTCCAACCGGCCCCGGTGAAACGAACTCGTCTGAAAACGGGAAGCCGCTGAAATTTGCCCTCATTTTACACTCAATTTTCCCTCCAAAGTTATTAATTTCTTCCGCACACTTCCGAGCTACCCGCGCCGATTTGCGTGACAGTTTAGGGTCGGTTTAGTTCTCGAGTGCTCTCCGCGCCGGCCGTGATTCTGACCTGAAGATTGCTATTAAATGACAATCATTTTGCGCTAAACACGCGTGGTTTGGGAGGGAGACAGAAACAACAAGGAGACATCCTCCCGGCATCCCTCGCAACAATCATAATAGGCCATGGCATCGATATCACCAGCCGTCTTTGGGGACGCCTTTGTCGTCGTCGGCGTGGTCGTCATCCTTCGCGTCATTCGCATAATAACTTAAGCAATTTAATTTCTTTTGTTCTCTCTTTCAACCGTCCTCCCAACGCACCAGGACCCCACGGTCAAAAGTCCAACTCAAAGTCAACCCCGTTGTAAAGCGAGACCGTGACACCGTGGCTGGAAGCTGGAAGAATAAAACGATCTCCTCCGATGGAGAAGACGATTTTTCACATTTTCTTTTCATGTCGGCACATCCGGCGAAGCCGGCCCGGAAGGCAGGGAATCATGTCTTCATGTCTTCGGCCCGCGGCTCACCACTCGAGGATCTTTGTTTTTCGCACCGAATGGCCTGCGGAAGGAGCCCAATTGACAGTGCAGTCATGCGGGAAAACGGTCCTTACAACGGGACGGAACCGCTTTCTCGATTTAACGGGAAGAGCAAACAGAGAATAAAATTAATTATTCTATAAAATAAAACTGCTCCAAATGTTTTAACAACCCTGGCCGAACCCTGGGCAGACGTCCTTTGATCCTCGCGTTGCATATCCTCCCACCGAGACGGGCTGTCCCTCCCAGCAACCATTTATTTAGTATCCGAATGAATTTCAGGCTACCGAAATTATCGTTTTACCGCTTGCCCGTTTGCCGTTCTTGTAGCGTTTCGCTGCCGGATACGATAAGTGCGATAAGTACGCGGAACTCTCCAGTCAGGATGTGTCTCTCTGGGCGGAGAAAAAGAGGAGGGAAACGAAAATAGAACCCCTTTCGCTGTCTGCCTGCCGTTTGCTCGCACCGCTAGAGCAGCGGTTTAGCTGCCAGTCATTTTTTAAACTTTCTCCAATCGGTGTGATTCTGTGGCCGCCCTTCCCGGTGCCAATGAGGACGCGCCGGTGACGCCATCCGGTGACGGCTGAAAAGCGCTGAAAGACGATAAGGTAGAATTTAATTAAAATTTGTTTTAGCTCTCCACTGTTTACCGTATGGTCGGTTCGCTCACCTCGAAGCGCCGTGAATGAGCTGGATCGCGGTACACCCTCCACGCGGCCGGGTGCAGTGCTTCCTTCGCTGGTTGGATGGTAAATTTAAAATTAACTTAATGCTTCACTTCAATTCCGATTAACTAGCGCGGGACAGTGGCGTTTGTTCCTGTGCCTGGCGAAAATGGCGGACGACGCACCTCGCCGTCGGGCGGTTTTGCCATTGCAGAGGTCAGCTCATTAGCGAGCTTCTGCTAAGCAAGGTGGAATTAAAATCTCTCAGTATAAACACATCAGGTATAAAAACAATATTCATTCTCGTTTATTTATCACGACATCGTCCGGATTGTGCTTGGCACATTTGACACAATTCATCTAAAACACGATACTTTTTACAGCAACCATTCGCGGCATCAGCGGCATCCAGCATCAAAACAAACTTCCACCGACCTTGTTTCAATTTTAAGCCACAGTCCAAGCGAGTACCGTGAAGCCGAGTGATGCAACTGACGAACGCTCGCAACAACGGCACCCCTTATCCCTGCGTAAGCGAGTTTCAAATGCGACCTCCACGCGTAGTTTGGTTCCTTGTTCAAAACTGGATTCTAAGGCTGCAGATAGTTGAGACCCTGCAGATGTCCATCGTCGCGCTGCCGCTGGTGTGCCAGTATATTCAAAATAGTTTGATTCATTGAATATATTATCTATTGTAACTTAATCAATGTAGCCAGCAACAATCAAACCGTTGCGCTCCACTATCTTCGTCTAAGTCGACGATAACAAACTGCAATCGCTCGAGTATTGAACCGTTTCCACATCTGGATGCTGGAGAAATGCTTTCACTACTCCCTCACCGTCAGTTGCTCTTTCAGTTCAGTTCCGTTCCGCACGTAGATCTCGATTTAACGGGAAGAGCAAACAGAGAATAAAATTAATTATTCTATAAAATAAAACTGCTCCAAATGTTTTAACAACCCTGGCCGAACCCTGGGCAGACGTCCTTTGATCCTCGCGTTGCATATCCTCCCACCGAGACGGGCTGTCCCTCCGCGCCGGCCGTGATTCTGAGCTCGAACGGAAACGCTTTGTTGGTTCAGATTGCCATTTTACAGACTACTTACCTTCCGCAACGAATGCTGCGGATGTTTCGGATCGGGTGGAAACGTTTACTTGCCTGTATGGGAGGTGGAGCGGTGGGTGGTGTGCATAGATTCCGCATAGTTTCACATGAATTAGTTAGAAGTTCTTTGTAATGGATTTCAATTAGTGCGCTTGTAGTGAGCTGACGCAAATGACAGATTTGCAATTTGCTTTCCTGAATAGCCCTTTTTGAGAGATGGCAGGTATAAGAAAGCATTGTGTTGTTGGAGTGTACAGTCGATTAGAAGTTGAAGTTATCCGTTGAATACATACATTGGTATGAAACTAAGTAATTATCGAACCATAATTTCAATAGTAAGAAACAAGTGCTGGATAGTGAAACCAATCAAACTAACAAACAAAGTAAAATTAAGGAAGATGATCGCCAATTTTTGAAAATGTCACACTTATCGTCTACGAAACAGATTTCTTCGATTAACATGTGGAATCTGGAATGCTTTTGTAGTCCAGGCAAAAACAATAACACACAGGTAGGAATTAGAAATATTCTGCAAGATGCATACTGTCTGCAACATGCATACATCGCAAATTTCGCGCCTAAAAACAATCAGTGTTTATCGGTCTTACCAGTTTTATAGCTTTAGCTTTAAACGCTTTATTCTACAGTTGAATAACAAAGAGTCTGAATCTGCTCTTTTATCCATTTGTGGAAAAAGGTAGCGACCCAAATAGATCCCCCCCCCCTGTTTCTTTCTTTTCATAGTTTGATAATCTATAACCAGTTAACATAACGACTACAAGTTACACGGATAACAAGTTTTAAGTTTTGACGCATCTTTCGAGCCCACTGTGCCCACTTCATCACAATTCAAAAGCGCCTTTGGGTATGCAATACGCCATACACTCATCATACGATTCGATTCCAACTTTTTCGATGATAATTTTTGGTTTTCTTTCAATAATTTTTCTAATGGTGTTGAAATTGAACATCAAATGAACTATTTTACTCTACAAATAAAAAAACATATTCAAAATAGTTTGATTCATTGAATATATTATCTATTGTAACTTAATCAATGTAGCCAGCAACAATCAAACTCATGGAGGAATTTCTCACCGCGTCACCCAATCGCGAGCGCAAGGTTCGTCGCTTACGCACGCGCGCGCAACTCTTTCGTTCGGCTGGGTTGAGCATCCGACACCAAGGCGGAGCTCGCTCAAACCCGCATTGTGTCACTCGTGGTGCTGGTTCGTGGTCGTTGCGTGCAAAATGCAGCTGCAGATTTTGCCCATTCATTGATGGAGTGTGAGCTACGGGAGACTTCGCGACTTACACTCTCGGAACTAGCGTACCGTTGCTGGCGTGTGTGGTGAACAGGAATCGACAAAACGCACACCTTGCGCAAGCCGGACCGGCGCAACAGCGCAAGCTGGGGCGATCGACGAACGAAAGGAAAGACACCAAAAACACAACACACACACACAACCCGAATCGGTTGTGCTCGCGGCACCAGAGGACGGCAAGCGGTTTCGGTTTAGGCACTGGAGGTGACCCACACCCAGCTGGGTGAAACGATCGCGATTGATGATTTGACCCAATTTTCAAATCAGAGGAAGCTTTGGGATTGATAAAAAATGAGCCAAGATGTGGAGCATCTTGGGGTTTGAGTTTCGTTTCATGTGTCTTTAATTGGCGCAATCTTCGGCGCTTATTCTCCATCGCAAATGCTTCAGATGAACAAGTCCATTGTGTTTAAAATTCCGTTACCTAATTAAAATACTTTAAACACCAATAATATATTCAATAACAAAGCTCACAAAAAAACCCACGATGTTTATCGTTGAATTCTTGATTGAGAGATTTTCGCGACTTTTTAATCGTGAAGGCCATAGAATAGGAATTAAATATTCATCAAATGGCCATTTGATTTTGTAGCATTTCCTGGTGGAATACCGTACCACAATTTAAGCTTTTGGATCCTCCCGATTCGCTGCCACGATGATGCAATTTGGAAATCTCCGATAATCAAACAAACTCGCGTGATCTGTGTCACGAGCATACGTTTGGCAGAACGCTCGAAACGATGTCCATGCCCATAACCTTATCCGCAGGTTGAAGAGAGAGGGAACCGATTCGGTTGTATGATATTTCGAGAAGAAAAAACACTCTAAACTTATTAAAGGTCATCCCAAGCGGTGTATGAATGAGAAGAGAAGCCTTATGTGGAATCATATCGACGAATTTGACATGAAAATGTGATATAGAGGTGTTTGAGTTTGTTTCAAAGGCCATTTCCAACTCTTTACCTCACTACGAGCCCAAACTAACCTCCAAACACATTGAACCGGACCATAAAATTCGCATAAAGAACCTTAAACTGTGTTCGCTGCGCCATAAACAATCACCAAAAAGCTAACCTTCGTCTTCAGCGCTATAACCTCCAAAAAACAAATGGTCCAGCACGAGTCCAGCATCTCAGCTTTACGGACCCTGTGCGGATGATGCACCGGCTGCTGGAGCACGTGCGTGACCTACCTACGCGAAGAATTGTCGCGTTTTGCGCAATGTTCATGTATCCGTCCAGACAAGCAAGAACACCTAGAAAAGAAAAGAACAAATTGTTTAGCCCAGTTATAATGATAAGACTGGTTTTATTTTAATCGAATCGTGTCTTCCAGAGAGTGCATACAAAGGCCAAACCACCCAACAATCAAGAAGATCAAGATACTATAATGGAATGTTTTGTTTTCCACCCTGGATGATTGTCAGTGATATCATCGATATTCATTCTAAAACGAATTATAGATGCATACAAAAAATACTATTCATAAACCATGCAAAAGAGCTGTTGTATTTTGCGACAAATCTCTGCGATATAATTCCCAATGAGATTTGATCGGAGATGATGATGTAGAACTGTAGAGCTGAACGTGTTCCTGCTCTGCAGTTGATCGAATTCGACATGTGGAAGTTAAACGTCCTTCAACTAAGCCATTTTGTATGTTCACTATTGCAAAATACCAAATTGTTCTGTGACCTTAATTCTTACCTCTGTAATCTACGCCGCTGTTTAGTTTCACAACTACCGGACGTCCATGAATTTGGTTAATGAACTGGGACAGCGCTTCTTTACGAGACATAGTGGATCTGTAAAAACAAAGTATTGATAAATTGTTCATCCTTCAGCTTTATAAACCATGTATCAAATGGATTGTTGAAACAAAACACATTTCTATTTCAGTTGAAAAAATGTTTGATTACAGTAGCAATGTATAATGTTCCTAAACATCTTTAGACGTGCTGTGGAAGCCTGAACAGAACAAATGAAGCAATTGTAATATGAAATGTACCTAGTAAAAGTATGATAAATATGAGCCGGAAGAATTGGCACCTCGGGAAGCGTTCTATGGTAAAATATGCCGTAAACAAACTAGTGACGGGTGCTCGGAATAGGATCAGATCTATGGTGAATTGATCGGATGCGATTGTAATATTTTACTCCTAATATCAGCGCACTCTATCGATCTGCAAGGATTTTTGCTAACTTTTCCGGCACTTACTAAAATAGTTTGAGAAACTGATACCGACGCACACTACCTTCTTCTTCTTCTTTTTTTGTTTATTAAAAAACAACAACAACCATAAAGCGGGCTTTACACGTCTGTATAACGACCTGAGAACCAGGCGAGACAGCTGTCAAAGTTCTCACTTGGCCGGTCTCGCTTCGATCGTGCATTGCAGGAATCATCTGTCACGATGCTACGTTACTTGATATTCGTTTTTTTATTTACCCACAGGCCAAAATATAGATATCCTTACTACGATGAAAATGGAAAGGGCAAGCTGCTGTACGGTTACGGAGGACCGGAACTGTATCAATATAAAAGCTTCTCGCCCCTGGATGGCATTCACTGAGATCCGAAGATGTTCATCTAACTGAATCCTACTCTGTAAGCAAACGAAGATAGCCCTCGCATTAGTCCGCAGCTACTTCCAGTTTCTTTCACTGTTTCTTATTCTAACTTTTGGGCCGGACAGCAGCAATGTTGAAGATTTTAGACACTCTTCGCAGCAAGTGGCTGATCCATTCTCATGGGAAAACAGTAGTGCTGTCTGCAGGGAGACAAAGATAGATCACTTACCGATAGACCACACCACAGCATTAGAGTGTAACTGTATTGAGGGATTTTTATAAGCAAACTTAAAAAATTTGTTACCAAATAAATAATAAATATTTTTTTAAGAACGTTCGCCCTTTATTCCTTGTAGCAATGACATTCTACACTCTTCTTTTCTGCGTTGAAATGTACAGAACGTTATTTCCACGGATGAAGGCATCACCGTATTTGTTTTTCAATTGCCCGTTAACGTACTCTTCGGTCTGATCCAGCGCAATGTTCATGTATCCGTCCAGACAAGCAAGAACACCTGGAAAAGAAAAGAACAAATTGTTTAGCCCAGTTATAATGATAAGACTGGTTTTATTTTAATCGAATCGTGTCTTCCAGAGAGTGCATACAAAGGCCAAACCACCCAACAATCAAGAAGATCAAGATACTATAATGGAATGTTTTGTTTTCCACCCTGGATGATTGTCAGTGATATCATCGATATTCATTCTAAAACGAATTATAGATGCATACAAAAAATACTATTCATAAACCATGCAAAAGAGCTGTTGTATTTTGCGACAAATCTCTGCGATATAATTCCCAATGAGATTTGATCGGAGATGATGATGTAGAACTGTAGAGCTGAACGTGTTCCTGCTCTGCAGTTGATCGAATTCGACATGTGGAAGTTAAACGTTCTTCAACTAAGCCATTTTGTATGTTCACTATTGCAAAATACCAAATTGTTCTGTGACGGCGCTCGAGGTCATTTCTGTTGACAGCGTGTTTAAAGGGTGTTTTGCTGAACTTTCGCGTATAGTTGTTTTTTGGTTGCAAGGCACTAATTTAACGACAACATTCAACAGGTTGAAGATTACTCACAGCGCATAGAAGATGCAATCAGCGTTTAATGCCCATTAACAACTCGTTCACAGCACCTCTAGCTCCAGCAAATCATGTCAGCACGGCCACAAGTGTATTTGACCCGCAAGGAATGTTTCAGTGCGTGCCATCGTCTGCATAGGTTAGTAAAAACAAGCCTCTCCTCCGTACACTGGCCGCCGAACATGCCAAAAGAACGCGATAATATTGTGTTTTTGTATCCAATCTCTCCTTCGGCAGTCCTTTTCTGAGTGAGGAAGCGAACCGACAGGTGTACGGCAAGTGCAATAATCCCAATGGCCACGGACACAACTATACCGGTAAGATCGTCACGTCATGTTGAATAGTTTGCCAAATCGATTGCATTAACCCCGTTTCTCTTTCTCTCCAGTGGAGGTCACGGTCAGGGGTCCGGTCGATAGCAAGACGGGCATGGTGATGAACATAACCGATCTGAAGGAGTACATGAATCAGGCCATCATGAAAAAGCTGGACCATCTCAACCTCGACAAGGATGTGCCGTACTTCAAGAACCTGGCCAGCACCACGGAGAACGTGGCCATCTTCATCTGGGACAGCCTGAAGCTTATCATGGATAAGCCGGAGCTGCTGTATGAGATCAAGATCCACGAGACGGACAAAAATTCCGTTATCTATCGCGGCGAGAAGCACACGGTGGGGCACCACCATCACCACGAGGCGGTGAAGCAGGCGCGGGTTACGAACTCGTCCGAAAACTCGTCCAATCTCTCATCCGACTCGGACGGCTAAGCAGCCGTCGTCGCCGTACGCGCGTTCGATATTACGTTACAGTATTTGCATGCTCTGATCTGAAACGGTTACAACCCATGACCACGATTCGCGTGAAAGTGTACATTTTTGGCCTCCAATAAAGCGCATTTCCGCTTCAATTCCGTCTCAACCATTTAGCGCAAAACATCTTGCGGAACTTTTTATTAAAACTCTTTAAAATCAATCGACCTGAAGAGAGCTCGGGTTGCGAATATAAATAGTGGTATTTCCGCCTCTATCTGCCACGTACCAACGTACGCGAATCAATCGCTCTCTATCACACCGTTGCCTATAGCAACGCATAAAATCATATGTCTAGTATCACTCCTCGTTTTATGTTGTTACTAAATACCCTAGCGGTCGGTATTGTTTCTTTATACACGTTTTATCAACGAACGATGCTACTGCCTACGTCTGATGAAACGAACTAGTTTGATTATCCTACTCAAATCCATTCACTTTTGCTGTCATTCAAATCGTGCGAAGCGTTAATAGCACTTTTTTGGTACATTTGCGAAACTGCTCGCCATTCTTCCGTATAGATGATCTATATCAAACCATTTTCTACGTAAAAGTAATGAGCTGCATTATTTTGGCATGCATAGAGAGAGAGAGAAAGAGTAAGAGCAAAATAAGGGGCGAAAGTTTGTCCCGCCACCTTTTAAATCGGATCATCAAACTTCTTGTCGTAGTTAATCGACACGTACGGTATGCCGAGCTCGAAATCGTTCCGCGGCCAGTACTTGAGCGTCGGGCGGCTCTCCGGGCGCTCGTCGTTGACGAAGAAGTACGCAAACAGCACGCACGCCGGATAGGCCGAGATGAAGATGAGGATGTGCCAGAACCCGTGCAGGTACGGGAAGTTCATCGACGACCAGGCATCGCAGAACATGCGATCGTTTATCCAGCAAACGATGGCCATGATCAGGATGGTCGTGTTGCGGACGCCGAGTCGGTACACGCGCTGGTCTTGCACACTGCGGAAACCACCAAACCGTCATTAAGCAGTCGCTTAGGTTAATGGGCGTGCACACTTACACCTTTAGCTCCTGGTACAGCAGGTAGGTGGCCGGTATGGCGAGGAACATTAGCGCGAACGCATTGATGGCGGGATGGCAAAACGAGAGGGCCGTGGCAGCGATCGAAAATATCGTCATCGACAGACAGAAACGTTTTCTGCAAGAGAGATTAGGCGCCTGTTAGGCACGTTTCCCATAGCGCCGGCACGTGGCCGTCGGTTACCTCGATCGTTTGAAGATCCGCGGAAAGTGGCGCCGCGGACAGAAGAGACTCAGCGTCGCCATAAACACCCACAGGATCGTCAACTCGTCCAGCAGCTGGCCGAGCAGGCTGAGCGTCGCGTGGAAGTAGGCCGACGAAAGCCCGACCACTATCAGCAGCACCCAGATCAGGTGGATGGCCGGCTGTATGAACTTGCCATAATCCTTAAACAGATAGATGAGAAACGGTGGCCCGAGCAGGAACAGAACGTTGCTAATCTGTGGATGTGATACAAGACAGACAGGAAATGTAAACACGTGCAAAAACGTGATGAATAGGGTTCGGTCCACAGAAAGTCGCGCGTGCACACGGCTGCAATTGAATCGTGGAGGACCGTGTGGAAGGAGGAGGAACGGGTAATGCTCATTATGCAATAAAGACTACTCCCTTCTACCGCGCTTTCCATTCGAGCCAACTGGCAGCCGCATTGCACACGCTAATTGCAAATGAACCATTAGAAAGGCACGGATGCGCGAAGGCTGTTACACGTTGAGAGGTCGGGCTCAATACTAACCGTATTTACGAACTCGGCAATATCTGGGGAAACTAGATAGTTGCCTTCACACCAATCCACGGGTGAACTGCCTCGTTCTAGATGTTCCCACGTCATGGTACAGCATAAATGAGATTCAACTAAAAGCGAAACGACAACTTAATTAGCGCACTTGCTCTGTAATGTATGTTTTGGGAAGCGTTTTTGCTCCCGAGACTAGTAGCTTGCACTTGGAGGAACATACACGAACGGAAATTGTTTGATTTTTTCGGCGCCTGTTCCACTCGAGTTCTTTGTTTACGTTGGTGTCGAGCGGGCTTTACACGTCTGTATAACGACCTGAGATCCAGGTGATACAGCTGTCAAAGTTCTCGCTTGGCCGGTCTCGCTTCGATCGTGCATTGCAGGAAACCTCGAGGCGAGAACGCTGTCAAACCGAATTGTATTTTGGTCAAAATTGTTTGGAGTTTGAAAAATATCAGGTTTTCAAACAAAAATCCTTGTTTTCATATTGAAAAATGTTAAACTATATTGTTATATTTATTTA
>KZ071438.1:9665-21379 GCA_002091845.1 Anopheles cracens | reverse complement strand
CATGAAGGAGCTGATGTCGTGGGCAAACTGAATCTGACTGGATCAGGAGTAAATATAATAACCAGTACATAGGACTACAAAACAGGAAACGAATGCTTTGTGGTCGGCGTCTTACGCTAGTGATTATTATTTTTCGTCAACAAATCCACTTATATCACCTGTGTTTAATGCTTTCTTCGTCCCTACAAACCACAATGGGAATAGTGTTGATGAGCACACTTCGTAGCAAGAGTAACCACAAGAACAGTCAGAGTGAGTTTTTTTCATTTAGTTTCGGCTTCGAGGTGCGTTCTATCCAATCTGCTTTTGTTTCTGCGCGTTATGTTTCACAAAAACTGCAATCATTAGCATAGTGCAGCCGAAAGTGATGTTGTGTAGAGGCAATGACTACCAGAATGCTCGTGAGAATGCGTCGTTTCAAGTGTATCTAATGACGGATAAGTGATGAGTTCAATAAAACAAACTCCTTAAACATGTGCTGTACAATTCTGTCGAAAATAAAACGCTTCATCATAATTGATGGTTGATCGGTACAGGAAACCGGTATTGAATTTGACCCACATACATAATCCCTGCACATATCCCTTAACCTTGAGTTATTTTACGCAGGCTAAGGTATGTGCTCCATTCGATCGCGCGTCATACTCCGTACACGTTTGGATGTACGATTAGTGGGTGATAATGTTGAAACTCACTTTCGATTCCATCCATTACGTCACGTTGATGTGTACAATGCATAATGAGAGTGGGGTAGTTCATGACTTTAACCGATTGAACCCGACGAGCATATCAATGAGATTTGTTTTATAATCTATATTTTCCCCCGCGATTGGGACTACAGGACCAGTGGCCAGCGGTGCGATATGTAGAGCTCATTCCACTGTCAGGATCGCAAGTGTGAAGAGTGTGTTACAGTTAATTTACTCAATAAATCAATCGCTATGAAATCAGTAAGTGATATTTGTTTATGCGTGCTGTTTTACTAAATTTATCCTAAACATATCCTCAATGTTTACGTTACAGATCGTGTTGTGCGTTGTTCTGTTGGTAGTGGTCCAACAAGTGTATAGCTTTTACAACCCGTTCGACTATAATTTGAATCTTCAGAAATTTGAATATTTCAAATATCCACCTCATAGCAAAAAGCTTCCGCCGCGTGAGGCATCCACTGCACAGAAAGCACTTGCAGTTGTAACGTACTTTCGCAACTTGCTCGCAGGACATCCGGTCCAGGATAACAGATATTACATCCCGTTCGATCCTGACCGTGCGCTGCGATTTCGGGGAGACTATCAGCGACAGTTCGGATATCGCGGAGAAAATCTAATCGCCTTGATTGGTAACGGCTATTCGCCACAGGCATTGCGCTATTACGGTGCTATTGGGAAGAATTTTGGAAAGTATTGAGGAAAAAAGTGTAGTTAAGTAGAGAATAAATCTATTTATTTACTGACCATGTGTTGTACAATGTGCTTGAATGCTGAATTTCTACTGTGGCTTTACCGAATCCATCCGAAATGTGTTATACAAAATGATGTGTTATACTGTGAAGAAAAGACCAAGGAGATATATAGGAGGTGCCGACATGTAGAACATTTGGTCGTATTGAAAGAGTGAAACGGGGATTGACCACAGTTGTCAAAATTATACCGTACGTCTGTTGGTAAACAACCCACTACACAGCCGTTTTGACAACTGAGGTTAAATTGCTAAAAAAACGGTCGATCGCTATGACGCCACCTCCTATATATCTCCTTGGAAAAGACTGCTTTGGTGTCAAGCCGGAAGGAACTATCTGCTTCTCTTTCTGTCGCTGAACGGCAGGCAATGTTCTCAAATGAATTGCATTGCGGTTGGTGTTCTTGCATCTCGCTCATACTCCCCATTGCTCACAGGCACAGTGGAGGCTGTACGAATTGCCTTTGAGTTTGACATTTGTTTGTTATGGTTTTTGTTCGTTTTTCTAAACAAAAAGAAGAAGAAGGTAGTGTGCGTCGGTATCAGTTTCTCAAACTATTTTAGTAAGTGCCGGAAAAGTTAGCAAAAATCCTTGCAAATCGATAGAGTGCGCTGATATTAGGAGTAAAATATTACAATCGCATCCGATCAATTCACCATAGATCTGATCCTATTCCGAGCACCCGTCACTAGTTTGTTTACGGCATATTTTACCATAGAACGCTTCCCGAGGTGCCAATTCTTCCGGCTCATATTTATCATACTTTTACTAGGTACATTTCATATTACAATTGCTTCATTTGTTCTGTTCAGGCTTCCACAGCACGTCTAAAGATGTTTAGGAACATTATACATTGCTACTGTAATCAAACATTTTACAAACTGTTTTTCAACTGAAATAGAAATGTGTTTTGTTTCAACAATCCATTTGATACATGGTTTATAAAGCTGAAGGATGAACAATTTATCAATACTTTGTTTTTACAGATCCACTATGTCTCGTAAAGAAGCGCTGTCCCAGTTCATTAACCAAATTCATGGACGTCCGGTAGTTGTGAAACTAAACAGCGGCGTAGATTACAGAGGTAAGAATTAAGGTCACAGAACAATTTGGTATTTTGCAATAGTGAACATACAAAATGGCTTAGTTGAAGGACGTTTAACTTCCACATGTCGAATTCGATCAACTGCAGAGCAGGAACACGTTCAGCTCTACAGTTCTACATCATCATCTCCGATCAAATCTCATTGGGAATTATATCGCAGAGATTTGTCGCAAAATACAACAGCTCTTTTGCATGGTTTATGAATAGTATTTTTTGTATGCATCTATAATTCGTTTTAGAATGAATATCGATGATATCACTGACAATCATCCAGGGTGGAAAACAAAACATTCCATTATAGTATCTTGATCTTCTTGATTGTTGGGTGGTTTGGCCTTTGTATGCACTCTCTGGAAGACACGATTCGATTAAAATAAAACCAGTCTTATCATTATAACTGGGCTAAACAATTTGTTCTTTTCTTTTCTAGGTGTTCTTGCTTGTCTGGACGGATACATGAACATTGCGCTGGATCAGACCGAAGAGTACGTTAACGGGCAACTGAAAAACAAATACGGTGATGCCTTCATCCGTGGAAATAACGTGCTGTACATTTCAACGCAGAAAAGAAGAGTGTAGAATGTCATTGCTACAAGGAATAAAGGGCGAACGTTCTTAAAAAAATATTTATTATTTATTTGGTAACAAATTATTTAAGTTTGCTTATAAAAATCCCTCAATACAGTTACACACTAATGCTGTGACGTGGTCTATCGGTAAGTGAACTATCTTTATCTCCCTGCAGACAGCACTACTGTTTTCCCATGAGAATGGATCAGCCACTTGCTGAGAAGAGTGTCTAAAATCTTCGACATTGCTGCTGTCCGGCCCAAAAGTTAGAATAAGAAACAGTGAAAGAAACAGGAAGTAGCTGCGGACTAATGCGAGGGCTATCTTCGTTTGCTTACAAAGTAGGATTCAGTTATATGAACATTTTCGGATCTCAGTGAATGCCATCCAGGGGCGAGAAGCTTTTATATTGATACAGTTCCGGTCCTCCGTAACCGTACAGCAGCTTGCCCTTTCCATTTTCATCGTAGTAAGGATATC
The DNA here is from genome assembly GCA_002091845.1 of Anopheles cracens. NCBI lineage: Eukaryota > Metazoa > Arthropoda > Insecta > Diptera > Culicidae > Anopheles > Anopheles cracens. The sequence continues at coordinate 17,765 of KZ071438.1, read as the reverse complement.
TATATTTTGGCCTGTGGGTAAATAAAAAAACGAATATCAAGTAACGTAGCATCGTGACAGATGAATGGTTAACTAACCTTTCGAAATACTGAAAATTTGGCGCTTTCGGTCGCAAAATACAACAGCTCTTTTGCATGGTTTATGAATAGTATTTTTTGTATGCATCTATAATTCGTTTTAGAATGAATATCGATGATATCACTGACAATCATCCAGGGTGGAAAACAAAACATTCCATTATAGTATCTTGATCTTCTTGATTGTTGGGTGGTTTGGCCTTTGTATGCACTCTCTGGAAGACACGATTCGATTAAAATAAAACCAGTCTTATCATTATAACTGGGCTAAACAATTTGTTCTTTTCTTTTCTAGGTGTTCTTGCTTGTCTGGACGGATACATGAACATTGCGCTGGATCAGACCGAAGAGTACGTTAACGGGCAACTGAAAAACAAATACGGTGATGCCTTCATCCGTGGAAATAACGTGCTGTACATTTCAACGCAGAAAAGAAGAGTGTAGAATGTCATTGCTACAAGGAATAAAGGGCGAACGTTCTTAAAAAAATATTTATTATTTATTTGGTAACAAATTTTTTAAGTTTGCTTATAAAAATCCCTCAATACAGTTACACTCTAATGCTGTGGTGTGGTCTATCGGTAAGTGATCTATCTTTGTCTCCCTGCAGACAGCACTACTGTTTTCCCATGAGAATGGATCAGCCACTTGCTGCGAAGAGTGTCTAAAATCTTCAACATTGCTGCTGTCCGGCCCAAAAGTTAGAATAAGAAACAGTGAAAGAAACTGGAAGTAGCTGCGGACTAATGCGAGGGCTATCTTCGTTTGCTTACAGAGTAGGATTCAGTTAGATGAACATCTTCGGATCTCAGTGAATGCCATCCAGGGGCGAGAAGCTTTTATATTGATACAGTTCCGGTCCTCCGTAACCGTACAGCAGCTTGCCCTTTCCATTTTCATCGTAGTAAGGATATCTATATTTTGGCCTGTGGGTAAATAAAAAAACGAATATCAAGTACCGTAGCATCGTGACAGATGAATGGTTAACTAACCTTTCGAAATACTGAAAATTTGGCGCTTTCGGTTGCAATGTGGATTCCACATTGGGGATAACAACTGCTAGCACCAGCGCTAGAATCTGAAAATATTAATTGTACAATAATTACTGGCATAATTTATTTTTTTGTTGAAACTCTTCGGTTACCACTATACTGTAATCGAGGTTAAACAAGTCTTATGCAGTCTCTTTATCACAAACCATTTTTTTCGTTGAGAATAGGCAACAGAATAATGCAAGATCACCAACTACCAACAAACTGTCTTTTAGGTTGGCGTGCAATGTTCATTTCAGGTTCGTTATAGTTTCAAATGTAGTTCAACAATAGTCCATTGTAGTTCAACAAACAAATCTAGCAGGTTTCGTGTGTTTTTTTTGTAGGATTGTTTCATGTTCAATCACTAATATATCTCGTTGATAGAATAACGACAAGAACAGATGACTTTTAAAATACTAAATCTAATTTCGTGTCGATGCAAAAGAGCTGAAATTTTAACAAATACTTAATTTTCTGCATAAGGTCATAAGAGAAACAAACACTCTGCAAGGCACACGCACACACATACACACGCATACACAATGAAATATCAATAGTAGTGCGTGCCAGACGTACCACCGCCCTCCGCACGAAGTGTTGTTCCACGAGATTATGCAACAATCACGGGCGCCCATCGGTGGGGGGAAAACGTTCAAGGAAATCAGCGAACGTGCAGCTCTGCAGGTAGGCTGGTGTTTGCTCGAAAATGACGGCATGCCTCACATTTCATATTCCACTGACGACTCGAAGGTTGTTTTCATTTACGAACTGTCTCCGTTCTGGAATATTCGGCCACTTTCTACCGCCTCGCACCAGCTGGACCGCACCAGTCGCAGCAACAGCCGCAGGGAACCGTAACACTTTCCCGGAGGACCCAGTTCCCCACAGTCACAAGACTCCACACCGTACGGTTCGTTTAATTTCTCCTTTTCCCGCTACGTACGTACCGTGAAGCACAATGCAACACACTTATGCATTTTTGAAGACGACCGTTTGGCACTATGCTCCGAACGTGTTGGCGTGCGTATGTGTATGTAGGCCTCAGTTTGTTGTTTTTTTTGCACGCGCGGAACAATTTTGAAATCCCGCAGGCGCGTAACAGTTATTCACAGCAGCACACTTCTGCTCTGGGCTCTGGAATTGGAAGATGTAACACGGCGTTAGACGAACGGAGTCTGACGTTGATGGGGCCGCGCAGTTTGGGCGACCCGGCAGCATACTTTCGGTCGGGGAGGGGTGGAAACAAGAAAAAAACCTTCACACTTACTCTCACTCAAGCACAAGCACATACGCACAACGGCCGAGGTAGGTCACCAGCCGCGATCAGTCGAACGCTTAAGCACGCGCGTATCTGAGCGTGTCGACAGCAACCTCCGACTCCTGAGACTTCCTACCAGAAACTGCGCACGAGATTGGGGCTGCACTGCACGAAAGACCGAGCGGTGGGTTTTCGGTGGGTTTCACGGATACAGTAGCAGACGATCGGTGTGTGTGGGGTGGTCCGTGGATGGCCTCGTACTAGGTAGGGTGCGGAGATCACGGATACTTTCGGTTTTCGAGTTTCAAGGAGGGGGCAACACTAATCGATCCCCCTGTGGGACATTTATTTTTGGGAGTTTTAAATATTTTCTTGACATTTATAATAATTCAAAATAAGAGGAGACTTATTTCAATAAACATTATAATAATAACTACAGTCGTTTTTGTAACATCAAAAGTTTTAAATAAAAATATAGTTTTTTAAACACTTACTAAATAAGAAGCTCTTAAATAAATTGAATTATTGGTATCACAAAACCATCGGTCAAATTTCTTAAGCCCCGCAAAAAAAAAAACAAATACTCCCCCCAGATGCGGAAACAAGCTTGTGGTCGTGATGATCATCAACATCGGTCAGCGTGTGCCTATCAAGCCGGACGGGAAAGCAAGGGGTGGAAAGTGAAAGTAGGAATTGAGTGCTCGTGCGTACAACGCGGCGCGATCGACGAACTATCGTATACGCCTTCATCGGTGTGCGTTTTGTCGATTCCTGTTCACCACACACGCCAGCAACGGTACGCTAGTTCCGAGAGTGTAAGTCGCGAAGTCTCTCGTAGCTCACACTCCATCAATGAATGTGCAAAATCTGCAGCTGCATTTTGCACGCAACGACGACGAGCCAGCACCACGAGTGACACAACGCGGGTTGTGTCGGATGCTCAACCCAGCTGAACGAAAGAGTTGCGCGCGCGTGCGTAAGCGACGAACCTTGCGCTCGCGATTGGGTGACGCGGTGAGAAATTCCTCCATGAAAAACGGCTCTACTGGAGTACGATTCAGTGCTCATGTATGAGTGGTAAAAAAAAACGCGACAATTCTTCGCGTAGGTAGGTCACGCACGTGCTCCAGCAGCCGGTGCATCATCCGCACAGGGTCCGTAAAGCTGAGATGGTGGACTCGTGCTGGACCATTTGTTTTTTGGAGGTTATAGCGCTGAAGACGAAGGTTAGCTTTTTGGTGACTGTTTATGGCGCAGCGAACACAGTTTAAGGTTCGTTATGCGAATTTTATGGTCCGGTTCAATGTGTTTGGAGGTTAATATGGGCTCGTAGTGAGGTAAAGAGTAAGAAATGGCTTGTGAAACAAACTCAAACACCTCTATATCACATTTTCATGTCAAATTCGTCGATATGATTCCACATAAGGCTTCCCTTCTCATTCATACACCGCTTGGGATGACCTTTAATAAGTTTAGAGTGTTTTTTCTTCTCGAAATATCATACAACCGAATCGGTTCCCTCTCTCTTCAACCTGCGGATAAGGTTATGGGCATGGACATCGTTTCGAGCGTTCTGCGAACCGTATGCTCGTGACACAGATCACGCGAGTTTGTTTGATTATCGGATATTTCCAAATTGCATCATCGTGGCAGCGAATCGGGAGGATCCAAAAGCTTAGATTGTGGTACGGTATTCCACCAGGAAATGCTACAAAATCAAATGGCCATTTGATGAATATTTAATTCCTATTCTATGGCCTTCACGATTAAATGGTCGCGAAAATCTCTCAATCAAGAATACAACGATAAACATCGTGGGCTTTTTGCGAGCTTTGTTATTGAATATATTATTGGTGTTTAAAGTATTTTAATTAGGTAACGGAATTTTAAACACAATGGACTTGTTCATCTGAAGCATTTGCGATGGAGAATAAGCGCCGAAGATTGCGCCAATTAAAGACACATGAAACGAAACTCAAACCCCAAGATGCTCCACATCTTGGCTCATTTTTTATCAATCCCAAAGCTTCCTCTGATTTGAAAATTGGGTCAAATCATCAATCGCGATCGTTTCACCCAGCTGGGTGTTGGTCACCTCCAGTGCCTAAACCGAAGCCGCTTGCCGTCCTCTAGTGCCGCGAGCACAACCGATTCGGGTTGTGTGTGTTGTGTTTTTGCTGCCTTTCCTTTCGTTCGTCGATCGCCCCAGCTTGCGCTGTTGCGCCGGTCCGGCTTGCGCACCGAAGATGATTTAATCGCCCCTGCCCCATAATCAACCGAACCGTAGCGTTGTGCGGTTCGCTTGTTTCACCACGATTTCGATCGGCCTGATGCGGTTCCGTGTGCGCCGATGTACGCGGTGTTCGTGTGTGCGCGAGTGGGTGCGTTTGTGCAGATTGCAGGAAGTGAGCAGAAAGATTTTGAGGAAAAACTCGGTGCGAATTTCCTCGTACTTTGTTCGCACCGGTTAGGGGTGCTTTTCCCGGGTGTGATCACCGTGCAGCAGGTTACCAGTCCGTCGACCGCACCGGAGGCACCTGAGAACGAGCGTGGAGCGGAGTGGTGGGCTTAGTGTCTGCTGCTAGTTTTTCCACCGTCACTACTAAGATTGGGTGGGAGCAGTGAACTGTGGCTACGGCGGAGTACGTGACTGGCGAAATCGGTGGTAGCAGCCAGTCTCTACCTTATGTTCTGAGCGAAAGGTTCGGTGTATGCCGTGCCCGTGTTCGTGTGTCATCTGTGAGAGTTAGGCAGCAGGTGAAACCATGACCAAGCTGGCGGTTGTTGTAAGTGTAATATGCTAGCCATGTTTGACGAGCGGCAGCGATTGAGCAAAGGTGGTGTAAACTGTGCGTTTTGCTTGCATTTGCTTGTGCAGATATGTGTTGCCGTTCTGCTGCTGGCTTCGGTGGAGCATCGAGTTGAGGCAACGGTGGTGCGATTGCTGACGGACTTCATCCAAAACAACGTCGCAGGCATACCGCTGATCCACAAGACGGAGGAGTACGACTTCGATCCGGAGATAAGCAAGAAGCGGCGTGAGCTGTACTACGAGGTGGGTATGGAGAAGATAAGATAGTGCACTAATTCTTCACAGTATAACGTTGAAGAAGGTCGAAAGTTACAACTGAATTGTTTATTTAGTTTCTTCGAGTAGTTCAGTGTATTGCTCAAGCTTTTACGCACGATGGTGCAATGAAACAAAGCAAAGAACCCCGATCAATACCGAGTATGAGGTAATCAAGCAGGATCTGACTCATTTTGAATCATGTGCAAACGGCTTTGAATTATAGCACGAGCTCGGAATACAACCCGTTAGATTGGATCATGTTGGATCAGTGGCAAAACGAGTTCTTTAATGTCTATAGTCCACCATTCATAGTAATAGTTTTCAACAAAGTTTCTAGTTTAATCGATTATTGTTTGTCGGTTGCTTCACTTCCAGCTTCACGGCTACCGCGGTGAGAAGGTGATCGAACGGCTCGGTCTCGGTATTGACGGCAAACACCACGAACGGCTGGCACACCAGCGGCAGCGCGACGATGGACATCTGCAGGGTCTCAACTATCTGCAGCCTTAGAATCCAGTTTTGAACAAGATTGCCTATCGGCATGCTGCGCGAGCGATGGATAATGTCACATACAACATATTTCCATACACCTCTTCCTATGGTCTAGCCCTTTCAAATATGTAACCGTTTTCCCTTCAAACATGGCCGATGTACTCGGGACTTCTAGATAGTTCTAAATTTACGGTTCTCACTTTTAGACCTAGAGGGCGCTACCGACTACTCCCCATTTTATGTGTCATGCATGTTGCAGACCTAGTAGGCGCTAAACAGTAGATTCAATTTCCAACACTGTGTGTTATTGTTTTTGCCTGAACTACAAAGCATTCCAGATTCCACATGTTAATCGAAGAAATCTGTTTCGTAGACGATAAGTGTGACATTTTCAAAAATTGGCGATCATCTTCCTTAATTTTACTTTGTTTGTTAGTTTGATTGGTTTCACTATCCAGCACTTGTTTCTTACTATTGAAATTATGGTTCGATAATTACTTAGTTTCATACCAATGTATGTATTCAACGGATAACTTCAACTTCTAATCGACTGTACACTCCAACAACACAATGCTTTCTTATACCTGCCATCTCTCAAAAAGGGCTATTCAGGAAAGCAAATTGCAAATCTGTCATTTGCGTCAGCTCACTACAAGCGCACTAATTGAAATCCATTACAAAGAACTTCTAACTAATTCATGTGAAACTATGCGGAATCTATGCACACCACCCACCGCTCCACCTCCCATACAGGCAAGTAAACGTTTCCACCCGATCCGAAACATCCGCAGCATTCGTTGCGGAAGGTAAGTAGTCTGTAAAATGGCAATCTGAACCAACAAAGCGTTTCCGTTCGAGCTCAGAATCACGGCCGGCGCGGAGAGCACTCGAGAACTAAACCGACCCTAAACTGTCACGCAAATCGGCGCGGGTAGCTCGGGAGTGTGCGGAAGAAATTAATAACTTTGGAGGGAAAATTGAGTGTAAAATCAGGGCAAATTTCAGCGGCTTCCCGTTTTCAGACGAGTTCGTTTCACCGGGGCCGGTTGGACTAAAAAAAAACTCATAAATAACCTCACCAGGAGAATCGACCAAACGTGAGCGCAAACCATCTCGTGGTGCCCGGCAAGTCGTGGTGCGTCGTGGGTCAATAAATAAATGAAAATGAAACATTTCCCCCCACAAAAGGGCATGGTGGTGAGGAGCGCGCGAAAGGAAAAGCGGTTCCGTCCCGTTGTAAGGACCGTTTTCCCGCATGACTGCACTGTCAATTGGGCTCCTTCCGCAGGCCATTCGGTGCGAAAAACAAAGATCCTCGAGTGGTGAGCCGCGGGTCGAAGACATGAAGACATGATTCCCTGCCTTCCGGGCCGGCTTCGCCGGATGTGCCGACATGAAAAGAAAATGTGAAAAATCGTCTTCTCCATCGGAGGAGATCGTTTTATTCTTCCAGCTTCCAGCCACGGTGTCACGGTCTCGCTTTACAACGGGGTTGACTTTGAGTTGGACTTTTGACCGTGGGGTCCTGGTGCGTTGGGAGGACGGTTGAAAGAGAGAACAAAAGAAATTAAATTGCTTAAGTTATTATGCGAATGACGCGAAGGATGACGACCACGCCGACGACGACAAAGGCGTCCCCAAAGACGGCTGGTGATATCGATGCCATGGCCTATTATGATTGTTGCGAGGGATGCCGGGAGGATGTCTCCTTGTTGTTTCTGTCTCCCTCCCAAACCACGCGTGTTTAGCGCAAAATGATTGTCATTTAATAGCAATCTTCAGGGCATGGAGGTGCGGAGTTATGGGCAAAACGATGGTGTGGTTTAATTTAGCTACCGCTCTACTGTATGTGGGTGCGCGTGTCAAGGGCTTAGCGTGGGCAGGCATTTATATGCTGGGCGTTGTCGTTACCGTCGATTTGGTTTCGTGACATGGGAAAGCATAATTTGCTGCCCTCTTTGCACCTGTCTCACAGTTCGCTTCTGCTGTTACAGCTACACGCCCTGAATGGGGGACTATTATGGCGACGACTGTTCGGAAAGCTAACTGACTTATTACAAAACCGCCGGCATCATGTTTCTCGGCATCTCTGGAGTGTCTGTTTCCGATGAAGAATCCATCTCCGCTTGTCCTCTTCCGTTAGCAACAGAGCATTGGAACGGGGGAGCG